>QFAX02000617.1:0-24640 GCA_003412495.2 Echium plantagineum
ATTAAAAGTAACGTTTGTCAACAATGTGGCATCACTCATATTATTCAAATCTACTATAACCTAGCTTGACACTAGCAAAGACAAAGAAGACAAAAAGGGACCTTCTATTATACCTGATTTGCGAACTTAAAACCCTAAAGGAAAAAATAAGACGAAATGCCACGTTTTGTGTTATTCATCAAATAACGTGGCACGAATGTTAAATAAATAATGTACGGATTATTAAAAGTGTTATCAAATTACATATTACAACACCCAAAGACAAAAAAAGACAAAAAAGGACGAATATGAGAACCTTAAAACCCTAAAGGAAAAAATAAGACGAAATGCCACGTTTTGTGTTATTCATCAAATAAAGTGGCACGAATGTTAAATAAATAATGTACGGATTATTAAAAGTGTTATCAAATTACATATTACAACACCCAAAGACAAAAAAGACAAAAAAGGACGAATATGAGAACCTTAAAACCCTAAAGGAAAAAATAAGACGAAATGCCACGTTTTGTGTTATTCATCAAATAAAGTGGCACGAATGTTAAATAAATAATGCACGGATTATCAAAAGTGTTATCAAATTACATATTACAACACCCAAAGACAAAAAAAGACAAAAAAGGACGAATATGAGAACCTTAAAACCCTAAAGGAAAAAATAAGACGAAATGCCACGTTTTGTGTTATTCATCAAATAAAGTGGCACGAATGTTAAATAAATAATGTACGGATTATTAAAAGTGTTATCAAATTACATATTACAACACCCAAAGACAAAAAAAGACAAAAAAGGACGAATATGAGAACCTTAAAACCCTAAAGGAAAAAATAAGACGAAATGCCACGTTTTGTGTTATTCATCAAATAAAGTGGCACGAATGTTAAATAAATAATGTACGGATTATTAAAAGTGTTATCAAATTACATATTACAACACCCAAAGACAAAAAAAGACAAAAAAGGACGAATATGAGAACCTTAAAACCCTAAAGGAAAAAATAAGACGAAATGCCACGTTTTGTGTTATTCATCAAATAAAGTGGCACGAATGTTAAATAAATAATGTACGGATTATTAAAAGTGTTATCAAATTACATATTACAACACCCAAAGACAAAAAAAGACAAAAAAGGACGAATATGAGAACCTTAAAACCCTAAAGGAAAAAATAAGACGAAATGCCACGTTTTGTGTTATTCATCAAATAAAGTGGCACGAATGTTAAATAAATAATGTACGGATTATTAAAAGTGTTATCAAATTACATATTACAACACCCAAAGACAAAAAAAGACAAAAAAGGACGAATATGAGAACCTTAAAACCCTAAAGGAAAAAATAAGACGAAATGCCACGTTTTGTGTTATTCATCAAATAAAGTGGCACGAATGTTAAATAAATAATGCACGGATTATTAAAAGTGTTATCAAATTACATATTACAACACCCAAAGACAAAAAAAGACAAAAAAGGACGAATATGAGAACCTTAAAACCCTAAAGGAAAAAATAAGACGAAATGCCACGTTTTGTGTTATTCATCAAATAAAGTGGCACGAATGTTAAATAAATAATGCACGGATTATTAAAAGTGTTATCAAATTACATATTACAACACCCAAAGACAAAAAAAGACAAAAAAGGACGAATATGAGAACCTTAAAACCCTAAAGGAAAAAATAAGACGAAATGCCACGTTTTGTGTTATTCATCAAATAAAGTGGCACGAATGTTAAATAAATAATGCACGGATTATTAAAAGTGTTATCAAATTACATATTACAACACCCAAAGACAAAAAAAGACAAAAAAGGACGAATATGAGAACCTTAAAACCCTAAAGGAAAAAATAAGACGAAATGCCACGTTTTGTGTTATTCATCAAATAAAGTGGCACGAATGTTAAATAAATAATGCACGGATTATCAAAAGTGTTATCAAATTACATATTACAACACCCAAAGACAAAAAAAGACAAAAAAGGACGAATATGAGAACCTTAAAACCCTAAAGGAAAAAATAAGACGAAATGCCACGTTTTGTGTTATTCATCAAATAAAGTGGCACGAATGTTAAATAAATAATGTACGGATTATTAAAAGTGTTATCAAATTACATATTACAACACCCAAAGACAAAAAAAGACAAAAAAGGACGAATATGAGAACCTTAAAACCCTAAAGGAAAAAATAAGACGAAATGCCACGTTTTGTGTTATTCATCAAATAAAGTGGCACGAATGTTAAATAAATAATGTACGGATTATTAAAAGTGTTATCAAATTACATATTACAACACCCAAAGACAAAAAAAGACAAAAAAGGACGAATATGAGAACCTTAAAACCCTAAAGGAAAAAATAAGACGAAATGCCACGTTTTGTGTTATTCATCAAATAAAGTGGCACGAATGTTAAATAAATAATGTACGGATTATTAAAAGTGTTATCAAATTACATATTACAACACCCAAAGACAAAAAAAGACAAAAAAGGACGAATATGAGAACCTTAAAACCCTAAAGGAAAAAATAAGACGAAATGCCACGTTTTGTGTTATTCATCAAATAAAGTGGCACGAATGTTAAATAAATAATGTACGGATTATTAAAAGTGTTATCAAATTACATATTACAACACCCAAAGACAAAAAAAGACAAAAAAGGACGAATATGAGAACCTTAAAACCCTAAAGGAAAAAATAAGACGAAATGCCACGTTTTGTGTTATTCATCAAATAAAGTGGCACGAATGTTAAATAAATAATGTACGGATTATTAAAAGTGTTATCAAATTACATATTACAACACCCAAAGACAAAAAAAGACAAAAAAGGACGAATATGAGAACCTTAAAACCCTAAAGGAAAAAATAAGACGAAATGCCACGTTTTGTGTTATTCATCAAATAAAGTGGCACGAATGTTAAATAAATAATGTACGGATTATTAAAAGTGTTATCAAATTACATATTACAACACCCAAAGACAAAAAAAGACAAAAAAGGACGAATATGAGAACCTTAAAACCCTAAAGGAAAAAATAAGACGAAATGCCACGTTTTGTGTTATTCATCAAATAAAGTGGCACGAATGTTAAATAAATAATGTACGGATTATTAAAAGTGTTATCAAATTACATATTACAACACCCAAAGACAAAAAAAGACAAAAAAGGACGAATATGAGAACCTTAAAACCCTAAAGGAAAAAATAAGACGAAATGCCACGTTTTGTGTTATTCATCAAATAAAGTGGCACGAATGTTAAATAAATAATGTACGGATTATTAAAAGTGTTATCAAATTACATATTACAACACCCAAAGACAAAAAAAGACAAAAAAGGACGAATATGAGAACCTTAAAACCCTAAAGGAAAAAATAAGACGAAATGCCACGTTTTGTGTTATTCATCAAATAAAGTGGCACGAATGTTAAATAAATAATGTACGGATTATTAAAAGTGTTATCAAATTACATATTACAACACCCAAAGACAAAAAAAGACAAAAAAGGACGAATATGAGAACCTTAAAACCCTAAAGGAAAAAATAAGACGAAATGCCACGTTTTGTGTTATTCATCAAATAAAGTGGCACGAATGTTAAATAAATAATGCACGGATTATTAAAAGTGTTATCAAATTACATATTACAACACCCAAAGACAAAAAAAGACAAAAAAGGACGAATATGAGAACCTTAAAACCCTAAAGGAAAAAATAAGACGAAATGCCACGTTTTGTGTTATTCATCAAATAAAGTGGCACGAATGTTAAATAAATAATGCACGGATTATCAAAAGTGTTATCAAATTACATATTACAACACCCAAAGACAAAAAAAGACAAAAAAGGACGAATATGAGAACCTTAAAACCCTAAAGGAAAAAATAAGACGAAATGCCACGTTTTGTGTTATTCATCAAATAAAGTGGCACGAATGTTAAATAAATAATGTACGGATTATTAAAAGTGTTATCAAATTACATATTACAACACCCAAAGACAAAAAAAGACAAAAAAGGACGAATATGAGAACCTTAAAACCCTAAAGGAAAAAATAAGACGAAATGCCACGTTTTGTGTTATTCATCAAATAAAGTGGCACGAATGTTAAATAAATAATGCACGGATTATCAAAAGTGTTATCAAATTACATATTACAACACCCAAAGACAAAAAAAGACAAAAAAGGACGAATATGAGAACCTTAAAACCCTAAAGGAAAAAATAAGACGAAATGCCACGTTTTGTGTTATTCATCAAATAAAGTGGCACGAATGTTAAATAAATAATGTACGGATTATCAAAAGTGTTATCAAATTACATATTACAACACCCAAAGACAAAAAAAGACAAAAAAGGACGAATATGAGAACCTTAAAACCCTAAAGGAAAAAATAAGACGAAATGCCACGTTTTGTGTTATTCATCAAATAAAGTGGCACGAATGTTAAATAAATAATGTACGGATTATTAAAAGTGTTATCAAATTACATATTACAACACCCAAAGACAAAAAAAGACAAAAAAGGACGAATATGAGAACCTTAAAACCCTAAAGGAAAAAATAAGACGAAATGCCACGTTTTGTGTTATTCATCAAATAAAGTGGCACGAATGTTAAATAAATAATGTACGGATTATTAAAAGTGTTATCAAATTACATATTACAACACCCAAAGACAAAAAAAGACAAAAAAGGACGAATATGAGAACCTTAAAACCCTAAAGGAAAAAATAAGACGAAATGCCACGTTTTGTGTTATTCATCAAATAAAGTGGCACGAATGTTAAATAAATAATGTACGGATTATTAAAAGTGTTATCAAATTACATATTACAACACCCAAAGACAAAAAAAGACAAAAAAGGACGAATATGAGAACCTTAAAACCCTAAAGGAAAAAATAAGACGAAATGCCACGTTTTGTGTTATTCATCAAATAAAGTGGCACGAATGTTAAATAAATAATGTACGGATTATTAAAAGTGTTATCAAATTACATATTACAACACCCAAAGACAAAAAAAGACAAAAAAGGACGAATATGAGAACCTTAAAACCCTAAAGGAAAAAATAAGACGAAATGCCACGTTTTGTGTTATTCATCAAATAAAGTGGCACGAATGTTAAATAAATAATGTACGGATTATCAAAAGTGTTATCAAATTACATATTACAACACCCAAAGACAAAAAAAGACAAAAAAGGACGAATATGAGAACCTTAAAACCCTAAAGGAAAAAATAAGACGAAATGCCACGTTTTGTGTTATTCATCAAATAAAGTGGCACGAATGTTAAATAAATAATGTACGGATTATTAAAAGTGTTATCAAATTACATATTACAACACCCAAAGACAAAAAAAGACAAAAAAGGACGAATATGAGAACCTTAAAACCCTAAAGGAAAAAATAAGACGAAATGCCACGTTTTGTGTTATTCATCAAATAAAGTGGCACGAATGTTAAATAAATAATGCACGGATTATCAAAAGTGTTATCAAATTACATATTACAACACCCAAAGACAAAAAAAGACAAAAAAGGACGAATATGAGAACCTTAAAACCCTAAAGGAAAAAATAAGACGAAATGCCACGTTTTGTGTTATTCATCAAATAAAGTGGCACGAATGTTAAATAAATAATGCACGGATTATCAAAAGTGTTATCAAATTACATATTACAACACCCAAAGACAAAAAAAGACAAAAAAGGACGAATATGAGAACCTTAAAACCCTAAAGGAAAAAATAAGACGAAATGCCACGTTTTGTGTTATTCATCAAATAAAGTGGCACGAATGTTAAATAAATAATGTACGGATTATTAAAAGTGTTATCAAATTACATATTACAACACCCAAAGACAAAAAAAGACAAAAAAGGACGAATATGAGAACCTTAAAACCCTAAAGGAAAAAATAAGACGAAATGCCACGTTTTGTGTTATTCATCAAATAAAGTGGCACGAATGTTAAATAAATAATGCACGGATTATCAAAAGTGTTATCAAATTACATATTACAACACCCAAAGACAAAAAAAGACAAAAAAGGACGAATATGAGAACCTTAAAACCCTAAAGGAAAAAATAAGACGAAATGCCACGTTTTGTGTTATTCATCAAATAAAGTGGCACGAATGTTAAATAAATAATGTACGGATTATTAAAAGTGTTATCAAATTACATTACAACACCCAAGACACCAAAGACAAAAAAGGACGAATATGAGAACCTTAAAACCCTAAAGGAAAAAATAGACGAAATGCCACGTTTTGTGTTATTCATCAAATAAAGTGGCACGAATGTTAAATAAATAATGTGGATTATTAAAAGTGTTATCAAATTACATATTACAAGGACTTAGCAAGGACAGCGCCGCAGGAGTTGATGGATTTAATGGGGTCTTCTACCAGACCTTTTGGGATATCATCGAGTACGATCTGGTAGCTGCGGTCACGGCTTTTTTTCGGGGGCAAAAAATGCCTAAGGGTGCTACTTCTACGTCTCTCTGCCTTATCCCAAAATCTGTTGGTGCACAGACTTGGTCTCAGTTCCGGCCTATAAGTTTGTGTACTTTCTTCAACAAAGTCATTACTAAAGTCATTAATACCAGACTGGGGTCCTTGCTTCCCAAGATTATCTCTCCAATGCAGGCTGGGTTTGTCAATGGCCGAAGTATCTATGATAACATTATGTTGGCTCAAGAACTCACTCATGAGATTGATCGCTCTTCCAGGGGAGGCAACGTCATCCTAAAGCTTGATATGATGAAGGCTTTTGATCGGTTGTCGTGGAAGTTTTTGAGGAAGATTCTATCAGCATTTGGGTTCGCTCCGGAATGGGTGGATCTTGTGGTGGGTTGTATTGATCAATCTTGGCTCTCCGTTATGATAAATGGCGAACTTCAAGGTTACTTCCACGCTCACAAAGGTGTTCGTCAAGGCGACCCACTTTCTCCAGCTCTCTTCATCCTTGCTCAAGAATATCTCCTTCGGGGTCTCGCTCTCCTTCACGAGCAGAATCCTGACATTCAATACAATGGTGGAGGAGCTGTGGTTGTGCCTTGCTTAGCATTCGCTGATGATTGTGTACTCTTTTGCAATGCTAAGGGAAGCTCTCTCAAGATTATTATGGATTGGCTGGCTCATTATCAGGCTGTCTCAGGTCAGCGAATCAGCGCTACGAAGAGTTCGTGTATTGTCTCTAGTAAAGCCAGTGTTGCTCGAGCTACTATTGTTGAACAGGCTACTGGTTTCTCTAGGGAAAAACTGCCCTTTCTATATTTAGGGACCCCTATCTTCAAAGGTCGTCGCAGGTGCTTTCTGTTTGATCAGCTGTCTGACAAATTGTCAAGTAAGATTACAAGCTGGGCTGCGACACAAATTTCCTATGGTGGGCGCCTTACTCTGCTCCAAACAGTATTGATGGCGCAACCTCTTCACATCCTTCATACCATTGGTCTTCCGTTGGGCACGGGGAAAAAGATTCAGAATATTTGTAATGGCTTCTTATGGGGTAAGCATCGTTGGGCTAAATGGGATCGTGAATGTATTGGTTATGCTGAAGGGGGTCTCAATGTTAAGTCCTTAAGCATAATCAGCCAGGTGTGTAGTATTAAAGCATGGGTGAGATTCAGAATGGGTAATTCCTTATGGAGTGAGTTCATGAAGTCCAAGTACTGCAGCTTGTATGATCCAGCAGACGCTAAAATCTATCCGGGTCACTCGAGTTGCTGGAAATTTATCACTCAGGGGCGTGAGTACGCGGAGCCTCGCCTACACTGGATCCTTGGTGAGGGACGTTGCAGGTTTTGGCATGATTCCTGGATGATTGAGGGACTTCCAGTACCACTTCCTACGCATCACAGGGATCCTAAGCTGCGGGTGCAGGATGTATGGGTTAATGGTGAGTGGGATGTTACTAAGCTTCGCGAGATGGTTGATGCGCACACGCTTTCAGCTATTATTGCTACTCCTTTCCAGCTAGGGACACGCGATACATTGGTTTGGAAAGATGCACCTAATGGGGAATTCAGCTTCGCAGCTGTCTACAAATCCCTTGCTGTTAGAGGGCCCCCTATTCGACTCTTTGATTCCTTGTGGCATAGCTCTTTCCCCCCTGCCATGTCTATGCTTGCATGGAGAGTTTGCAATAATCTGATTCCTGTTGACGTTCGGATGCAGCACAAAGGAGTTCAATTGGTGTCTAAGTGTGTTTGCTGCGACCAAGTTGAGACCTTGGAACATGTTTTTTTAGAAAATGTTGTTGCCAGAGAAGTTTGGGCGTACTTAGGATCTATGTTTGGGGTTTTTAATCTTCAGTTCAGGTCCATCAGTCATATCTTTGAGGTTTGGAGCTTGAGTACTTTGCATCAGGGTCACATTCGTAAGCTCATTCCTATTGTTGCTCTCTATGCTATTTGGGAGGCTCGCAACAAGGCTAAGCATCAAGGAGTGGAGTTCCGATCTTCACAGGTTCTGGGTCGTATCAAATGGATCATCACGTCTTGGTGTGGAGCAGGGTATGGTCGGTTAGCAGCCTGGAAAGGGGATCTTGAGGTTGCCCGGAAGTGGAACTGCTTCATTGTTGCACCTACGACCACTAGACCTCGTCTCGTCGGGTGGTTGAGACCTGCAGGGGGAAGATATAAACTGAACGTGGATGGCTCTTACGGGTTAGCAAGTGCGGGTGCTGGGGCAATCCTTCGGGACGACCAAGGGGCCATGCTTTGGGCGTCCTCTACTCCTATTGTGGCAGATTCCCCCTTTGAAGCTGAGCTACGGACTCTTATTGTTGCTCTTACTTGGTGTTTGGAACGCTCTGTTACTCATTTGGAGGTTGAAACGGACTCGACCCAGCTCTTTCATGCTCTTGTCCATTCCAGAGGGCCTTGGCAGTTGAGATCACAAATCATGGAAGCTCAACGGCTTGTGAAGGCTACGGATGCTGATATGCACCATACCTGGAGGGAAGGAAACCACGCAGCGGACTTTATGGCCAAGTTAGCTGCCACTACTAGTACTTCCTATCATTGGCACCCAGGAGAAGAGTCTCCTCGCCTTCGGGCCATTGTTCGCTTGGAGCAGCTTGGCGTTCCCTACATTCGTAAGGGGCGTGGCTAACTTTTGTTTGCAGGTACTGCGTTGGATTTCACTTCTTTTTGCAGGTACCACATGGAGAGGTTTGTCTGGGAGCTAGGAAACCTGCGGAGGGAATATCTACCGGAAGAGACGCACCCAGAGCTTTACGGCTTGCTGAGATGCTTGTTTATTTTTATTTTGCTGTGTGTGCTCATATTGTTTTGGCTAGGGGCACTTTATTCATTCTGTATAGGGAGCTTTTTGTTGCTTAATCCTGGGTGTTTTCTAGCACATGAGGACGGGAGGGGACGTAGGAGTCTTTACTTCTACAACCCCTCCCCTGCTCGCTAGACTTCTTGGGATTTTGCTCTAAAAAGCTCCATTATTTAGTTTACAGTGTGTTCAACTTTTGATGCTGCGATTCGTTCGCATGACTCTGTATTATTTGTTTTCTTAACACGTAAACCCCTCGTTGGGTTTAGCTTAAAAAAAAAAAAAAAATTACATATTACAACACCCAAAGACAAAAAAAGACAAAAAAGGACGAATATGAGAACCTTAAAACCCTAAAGGAAAAAATAAGACGAAATGCCACGTTTTGTGTTATTCATCAAATAAAGTGGCACGAATGTTAAATAAATAATGCACGGATTATTAAAAGTGTTATCAAATTACATATTACAACACCCAAAGACAAAAAAAGACAAAAAAGGACGAATATGAGAACCTTAAAACCCTAAAGGAAAAAATAAGACGAAATGCCACGTTTTGTGTTATTCATCAAATAAAGTGGCACGAATGTTAAATAAATAATGCACGGATTATTAAAAGTGTTATCAAATTACATATTACAACACCCAAAGACAAAAAAAGACAAAAAAGGACGAATATGAGAACCTTAAAACCCTAAAGGAAAAAATAAGACGAAATGCCACGTTTTGTGTTATTCATCAAATAAAGTGGCACGAATGTTAAATAAATAATGTACGGATTATTAAAAGTGTTATCAAATTACATATTACAACACCCAAAGACAAAAAAAGACAAAAAAGGACGAATATGAGAACCTTAAAACCCTAAAGGAAAAAATAAGACGAAATGCCACGTTTTGTGTTATTCATCAAATAAAGTGGCACGAATGTTAAATAAATAATGTACGGATTATTAAAAGTGTTATCAAATTACATATTACAACACCCAAAGACAAAAAAAGACAAAAAAGGACGAATATGAGAACCTTAAAACCCTAAAGGAAAAAATAAGACGAAATGCCACGTTTTGTGTTATTCATCAAATAAAGTGGCACGAATGTTAAATAAATAATGTACGGATTATCAAAAGTGTTATCAAATTACATATTACAACACCCAAAGACAAAAAAAGACAAAAAAGGACGAATATGAGAACCTTAAAACCCTAAAGGAAAAAATAAGACGAAATGCCACGTTTTGTGTTATTCATCAAATAAAGTGGCACGAATGTTAAATAAATAATGTACGGATTATTAAAAGTGTTATCAAATTACATATTACAACACCCAAAGACAAAAAAAGACAAAAAAGGACGAATATGAGAACCTTAAAACCCTAAAGGAAAAAATAAGACGAAATGCCACGTTTTGTGTTATTCATCAAATAAAGTGGCACGAATGTTAAATAAATAATGTACGGATTATTAAAAGTGTTATCAAATTACATATTACAACACCCAAAGACAAAAAAAGACAAAAAAGGACGAATATGAGAACCTTAAAACCCTAAAGGAAAAAATAAGACGAAATGCCACGTTTTGTGTTATTCATCAAATAAAGTGGCACGAATGTTAAATAAATAATGTACGGATTATTAAAAGTGTTATCAAATTACATATTACAACACCCAAAGACAAAAAAAGACAAAAAAGGACGAATATGAGAACCTTAAAACCCTAAAGGAAAAAATAAGACGAAATGCCACGTTTTGTGTTATTCATCAAATAAAGTGGCACGAATGTTAAATAAATAATGTACGGATTATTAAAAGTGTTATCAAATTACATATTACAACACCCAAAGACAAAAAAAGACAAAAAAGGACGAATATGAGAACCTTAAAACCCTAAAGGAAAAAATAAGACGAAATGCCACGTTTTGTGTTATTCATCAAATAAAGTGGCACGAATGTTAAATAAATAATGTACGGATTATCAAAAGTGTTATCAAATTACATATTACAACACCCAAAGACAAAAAAAGACAAAAAAGGACGAATATGAGAACCTTAAAACCCTAAAGGAAAAAATAAGACGAAATGCCACGTTTTGTGTTATTCATCAAATAAAGTGGCACGAATGTTAAATAAATAATGTACGGATTATTAAAAGTGTTATCAAATTACATATTACAACACCCAAAGACAAAAAAAGACAAAAAAGGACGAATATGAGAACCTTAAAACCCTAAAGGAAAAAATAAGACGAAATGCCACGTTTTGTGTTATTCATCAAATAAAGTGGCACGAATGTTAAATAAATAATGTACGGATTATTAAAAGTGTTATCAAATTACATATTACAACACCCAAAGACAAAAAAAGACAAAAAAGGACGAATATGAGAACCTTAAAACCCTAAAGGAAAAAATAAGACGAAATGCCACGTTTTGTGTTATTCATCAAATAAAGTGGCACGAATGTTAAATAAATAATGTACGGATTATTAAAAGTGTTATCAAATTACATATTACAACACCCAAAGACAAAAAAAGACAAAAAAGGACGAATATGAGAACCTTAAAACCCTAAAGGAAAAAATAAGACGAAATGCCACGTTTTGTGTTATTCATCAAATAAAGTGGCACGAATGTTAAATAAATAATGTACGGATTATCAAAAGTGTTATCAAATTACATATTACAACACCCAAAGACAAAAAAAGACAAAAAAGGACGAATATGAGAACCTTAAAACCCTAAAGGAAAAAATAAGACGAAATGCCACGTTTTGTGTTATTCATCAAATAAAGTGGCACGAATGTTAAATAAATAATGTACGGATTATTAAAAGTGTTATCAAATTACATATTACAACACCCAAAGACAAAAAAAGACAAAAAAGGACGAATATGAGAACCTTAAAACCCTAAAGGAAAAAATAAGACGAAATGCCACGTTTTGTGTTATTCATCAAATAAAGTGGCACGAATGTTAAATAAATAATGTACGGATTATTAAAAGTGTTATCAAATTACATATTACAACACCCAAAGACAAAAAAAGACAAAAAAGGACGAATATGAGAACCTTAAAACCCTAAAGGAAAAAATAAGACGAAATGCCACGTTTTGTGTTATTCATCAAATAAAGTGGCACGAATGTTAAATAAATAATGTACGGATTATTAAAAGTGTTATCAAATTACATATTACAACACCCAAAGACAAAAAAAGACAAAAAAGGACGAATATGAGAACCTTAAAACCCTAAAGGAAAAAATAAGACGAAATGCCACGTTTTGTGTTATTCATCAAATAAAGTGGCACGAATGTTAAATAAATAATGTACGGATTATTAAAAGTGTTATCAAATTACATATTACAACACCCAAAGACAAAAAAAGACAAAAAAGGACGAATATGAGAACCTTAAAACCCTAAAGGAAAAAATAAGACGAAATGCCACGTTTTGTGTTATTCATCAAATAAAGTGGCACGAATGTTAAATAAATAATGTACGGATTATCAAAAGTGTTATCAAATTACATATTACAACACCCAAAGACAAAAAAAGACAAAAAAGGACGAATATGAGAACCTTAAAACCCTAAAGGAAAAAATAAGACGAAATGCCACGTTTTGTGTTATTCATCAAATAAAGTGGCACGAATGTTAAATAAATAATGTACGGATTATTAAAAGTGTTATCAAATTACATATTACAACACCCAAAGACAAAAAAAGACAAAAAAGGACGAATATGAGAACCTTAAAACCCTAAAGGAAAAAATAAGACGAAATGCCACGTTTTGTGTTATTCATCAAATAAAGTGGCACGAATGTTAAATAAATAATGTACGGATTATTAAAAGTGTTATCAAATTACATATTACAACACCCAAAGACAAAAAAAGACAAAAAAGGACGAATATGAGAACCTTAAAACCCTAAAGGAAAAAATAAGACGAAATGCCACGTTTTGTGTTATTCATCAAATAAAGTGGCACGAATGTTAAATAAATAATGTACGGATTATTAAAAGTGTTATCAAATTACATATTACAACACCCAAAGACAAAAAAAGACAAAAAAGGACGAATATGAGAACCTTAAAACCCTAAAGGAAAAAATAAGACGAAATGCCACGTTTTGTGTTATTCATCAAATAAAGTGGCACGAATGTTAAATAAATAATGTACGGATTATTAAAAGTGTTATCAAATTACATATTACAACACCCAAAGACAAAAAAAGACAAAAAAGGACGAATATGAGAACCTTAAAACCCTAAAGGAAAAAATAAGACGAAATGCCACGTTTTGTGTTATTCATCAAATAAAGTGGCACGAATGTTAAATAAATAATGTACGGATTATTAAAAGTGTTATCAAATTACATATTACAACACCCAAAGACAAAAAAAGACAAAAAAGGACGAATATGAGAACCTTAAAACCCTAAAGGAAAAAATAAGACGAAATGCCACGTTTTGTGTTATTCATCAAATAAAGTGGCACGAATGTTAAATAAATAATGTACGGATTATTAAAAGTGTTATCAAATTACATATTACAACACCCAAAGACAAAAAAAGACAAAAAAGGACGAATATGAGAACCTTAAAACCCTAAAGGAAAAAATAAGACGAAATGCCACGTTTTGTGTTATTCATCAAATAAAGTGGCACGAATGTTAAATAAATAATGTACGGATTATTAAAAGTGTTATCAAATTACATATTACAACACCCAAAGACAAAAAAAGACAAAAAAGGACGAATATGAGAACCTTAAAACCCTAAAGGAAAAAATAAGACGAAATGCCACGTTTTGTGTTATTCATCAAATAAAGTGGCACGAATGTTAAATAAATAATGTACGGATTATTAAAAGTGTTATCAAATTACATATTACAACACCCAAAGACAAAAAAAGACAAAAAAGGACGAATATGAGAACCTTAAAACCCTAAAGGAAAAAATAAGACGAAATGCCACGTTTTGTGTTATTCATCAAATAAAGTGGCACGAATGTTAAATAAATAATGTACGGATTATTAAAAGTGTTATCAAATTACATATTACAACACCCAAAGACAAAAAAAGACAAAAAAGGACGAATATGAGAACCTTAAAACCCTAAAGGAAAAAATAAGACGAAATGCCACGTTTTGTGTTATTCATCAAATAAAGTGGCACGAATGTTAAATAAATAATGTACGGATTATTAAAAGTGTTATCAAATTACATATTACAACACCCAAAGACAAAAAAAGACAAAAAAGGACGAATATGAGAACCTTAAAACCCTAAAGGAAAAAATAAGACGAAATGCCACGTTTTGTGTTATTCATCAAATAAAGTGGCACGAATGTTAAATAAATAATGCACGGATTATCAAAAGTGTTATCAAATTACATATTACAACACCCAAAGACAAAAAAAGACAAAAAAGGACGAATATGAGAACCTTAAAACCCTAAAGGAAAAAATAAGACGAAATGCCACGTTTTGTGTTATTCATCAAATAAAGTGGCACGAATGTTAAATAAATAATGTACGGATTATTAAAAGTGTTATCAAATTACATATTACAACACCCAAAGACAAAAAAAGACAAAAAAGGACGAATATGAGAACCTTAAAACCCTAAAGGAAAAAATAAGACGAAATGCCACGTTTTGTGTTATTCATCAAATAAAGTGGCACGAATGTTAAATAAATAATGTACGGATTATCAAAAGTGTTATCAAATTACATATTACAACACCCAAAGACAAAAAAAGACAAAAAAGGACGAATATGAGAACCTTAAAACCCTAAAGGAAAAAATAAGACGAAATGCCACGTTTTGTGTTATTCATCAAATAAAGTGGCACGAATGTTAAATAAATAATGTACGGATTATTAAAAGTGTTATCAAATTACATATTACAACACCCAAAGACAAAAAAAGACAAAAAAGGACGAATATGAGAACCTTAAAACCCTAAAGGAAAAAATAAGACGAAATGCCACGTTTTGTGTTATTCATCAAATAAAGTGGCACGAATGTTAAATAAATAATGCACGGATTATCAAAAGTGTTATCAAATTACATATTACAACACCCAAAGACAAAAAAAGACAAAAAAGGACGAATATGAGAACCTTAAAACCCTAAAGGAAAAAATAAGACGAAATGCCACGTTTTGTGTTATTCATCAAATAAAGTGGCACGAATGTTAAATAAATAATGTACGGATTATTAAAAGTGTTATCAAATTACATATTACAACACCCAAAGACAAAAAAAGACAAAAAAGGACGAATATGAGAACCTTAAAACCCTAAAGGAAAAAATAAGACGAAATGCCACGTTTTGTGTTATTCATCAAATAAAGTGGCACGAATGTTAAATAAATAATGCACGGATTATCAAAAGTGTTATCAAATTACATATTACAACACCCAAAGACAAAAAAAGACAAAAAAGGACGAATATGAGAACCTTAAAACCCTAAAGGAAAAAATAAGACGAAATGCCACGTTTTGTGTTATTCATCAAATAAAGTGGCACGAATGTTAAATAAATAATGTACGGATTATTAAAAGTGTTATCAAATTACATATTACAACACCCAAAGACAAAAAAAGACAAAAAAGGACGAATATGAGAACCTTAAAACCCTAAAGGAAAAAATAAGACGAAATGCCACGTTTTGTGTTATTCATCAAATAAAGTGGCACGAATGTTAAATAAATAATGTACGGATTATTAAAAGTGTTATCAAATTACATATTACAACACCCAAAGACAAAAAAAGACAAAAAAGGACGAATATGAGAACCTTAAAACCCTAAAGGAAAAAATAAGACGAAATGCCACGTTTTGTGTTATTCATCAAATAAAGTGGCACGAATGTTAAATAAATAATGTACGGATTATCAAAAGTGTTATCAAATTACATATTACAACACCCAAAGACAAAAAAAGACAAAAAAGGACGAATATGAGAACCTTAAAACCCTAAAGGAAAAAATAAGACGAAATGCCACGTTTTGTGTTATTCATCAAATAAAGTGGCACGAATGTTAAATAAATAATGTACGGATTATTAAAAGTGTTATCAAATTACATATTACAACACCCAAAGACAAAAAAAGACAAAAAAGGACGAATATGAGAACCTTAAAACCCTAAAGGAAAAAATAAGACGAAATGCCACGTTTTGTGTTATTCATCAAATAAAGTGGCACGAATGTTAAATAAATAATGTACGGATTATTAAAAGTGTTATCAAATTACATATTACAACACCCAAAGACAAAAAAAGACAAAAAAGGACGAATATGAGAACCTTAAAACCCTAAAGGAAAAAATAAGACGAAATGCCACGTTTTGTGTTATTCATCAAATAAAGTGGCACGAATGTTAAATAAATAATGTACGGATTATTAAAAGTGTTATCAAATTACATATTACAACACCCAAAGACAAAAAAAGACAAAAAAGGACGAATATGAGAACCTTAAAACCCTAAAGGAAAAAATAAGACGAAATGCCACGTTTTGTGTTATTCATCAAATAAAGTGGCACGAATGTTAAATAAATAATGTACGGATTATTAAAAGTGTTATCAAATTACATATTACAACACCCAAAGACAAAAAAAGACAAAAAAGGACGAATATGAGAACCTTAAAACCCTAAAGGAAAAAATAAGACGAAATGCCACGTTTTGTGTTATTCATCAAATAAAGTGGCACGAATGTTAAATAAATAATGTACGGATTATTAAAAGTGTTATCAAATTACATATTACAACACCCAAAGACAAAAAAAGACAAAAAAGGACGAATATGAGAACCTTAAAACCCTAAAGGAAAAAATAAGACGAAATGCCACGTTTTGTGTTATTCATCAAATAAAGTGGCACGAATGTTAAATAAATAATGTACGGATTATTAAAAGTGTTATCAAATTACATATTACAACACCCAAAGACAAAAAAAGACAAAAAAGGACGAATATGAGAACCTTAAAACCCTAAAGGAAAAAATAAGACGAAATGCCACGTTTTGTGTTATTCATCAAATAAAGTGGCACGAATGTTAAATAAATAATGTACGGATTATCAAAAGTGTTATCAAATTACATATTACAACACCCAAAGACAAAAAAAGACAAAAAAGGACGAATATGAGAACCTTAAAACCCTAAAGGAAAAAATAAGACGAAATGCCACGTTTTGTGTTATTCATCAAATAAAGTGGCACGAATGTTAAATAAATAATGTACGGATTATTAAAAGTGTTATCAAATTACATATTACAACACCCAAAGACAAAAAAAGACAAAAAAGGACGAATATGAGAACCTTAAAACCCTAAAGGAAAAAATAAGACGAAATGCCACGTTTTGTGTTATTCATCAAATAAAGTGGCACGAATGTTAAATAAATAATGTACGGATTATTAAAAGTGTTATCAAATTACATATTACAACACCCAAAGACAAAAAAAGACAAAAAAGGACGAATATGAGAACCTTAAAACCCTAAAGGAAAAAATAAGACGAAATGCCACGTTTTGTGTTATTCATCAAATAAAGTGGCACGAATGTTAAATAAATAATGTACGGATTATTAAAAGTGTTATCAAATTACATATTACAACACCCAAAGACAAAAAAAGACAAAAAAGGACGAATATGAGAACCTTAAAACCCTAAAGGAAAAAATAAGACGAAATGCCACGTTTTGTGTTATTCATCAAATAAAGTGGCACGAATGTTAAATAAATAATGTACGGATTATCAAAAGTGTTATCAAATTACATATTACAACACCCAAAGACAAAAAAAGACAAAAAAGGACGAATATGAGAACCTTAAAACCCTAAAGGAAAAAATAAGACGAAATGCCACGTTTTGTGTTATTCATCAAATAAAGTGGCACGAATGTTAAATAAATAATGTACGGATTATTAAAAGTGTTATCAAATTACATATTACAACACCCAAAGACAAAAAAAGACAAAAAAGGACGAATATGAGAACCTTAAAACCCTAAAGGAAAAAATAAGACGAAATGCCACGTTTTGTGTTATTCATCAAATAAAGTGGCACGAATGTTAAATAAATAATGTACGGATTATTAAAAGTGTTATCAAATTACATATTACAACACCCAAAGACAAAAAAAGACAAAAAAGGACGAATATGAGAACCTTAAAACCCTAAAGGAAAAAATAAGACGAAATGCCACGTTTTGTGTTATTCATCAAATAAAGTGGCACGAATGTTAAATAAATAATGTACGGATTATTAAAAGTGTTATCAAATTACATATTACAACACCCAAAGACAAAAAAAGACAAAAAAGGACGAATATGAGAACCTTAAAACCCTAAAGGAAAAAATAAGACGAAATGCCACGTTTTGTGTTATTCATCAAATAAAGTGGCACGAATGTTAAATAAATAATGTACGGATTATTAAAAGTGTTATCAAATTACATATTACAACACCCAAAGACAAAAAAAGACAAAAAAGGACGAATATGAGAACCTTAAAACCCTAAAGGAAAAAATAAGACGAAATGCCACGTTTTGTGTTATTCATCAAATAAAGTGGCACGAATGTTAAATAAATAATGTACGGATTATTAAAAGTGTTATCAAATTACATATTACAACACCCAAAGACAAAAAAAGACAAAAAAGGACGAATATGAGAACCTTAAAACCCTAAAGGAAAAAATAAGACGAAATGCCACGTTTTGTGTTATTCATCAAATAAAGTGGCACGAATGTTAAATAAATAATGTACGGATTATTAAAAGTGTTATCAAATTACATATTACAACACCCAAAGACAAAAAAAGACAAAAAAGGACGAATATGAGAACCTTAAAACCCTAAAGGAAAAAATAAGACGAAATGCCACGTTTTGTGTTATTCATCAAATAAAGTGGCACGAATGTTAAATAAATAATGTACGGATTATTAAAAGTGTTATCAAATTACATATTACAACACCCAAAGACAAAAAAAGACAAAAAAGGACGAATATGAGAACCTTAAAACCCTAAAGGAAAAAATAAGACGAAATGCCACGTTTTGTGTTATTCATCAAATAAAGTGGCACGAATGTTAAATAAATAATGTACGGATTATTAAAAGTGTTATCAAATTACATATTACAACACCCAAAGACAAAAAAAGACAAAAAAGGACGAATATGAGAACCTTAAAACCCTAAAGGAAAAAATAAGACGAAATGCCACGTTTTGTGTTATTCATCAAATAAAGTGGCACGAATGTTAAATAAATAATGTACGGATTATTAAAAGTGTTATCAAATTACATATTACAACACCCAAAGACAAAAAAAGACAAAAAAGGACGAATATGAGAACCTTAAAACCCTAAAGGAAAAAATAAGACGAAATGCCACGTTTTGTGTTATTCATCAAATAAAGTGGCACGAATGTTAAATAAATAATGTACGGATTATTAAAAGTGTTATCAAATTACATATTACAACACCCAAAGACAAAAAAAGACAAAAAAGGACGAATATGAGAACCTTAAAACCCTAAAGGAAAAAATAAGACGAAATGCCACGTTTTGTGTTATTCATCAAATAAAGTGGCACGAATGTTAAATAAATAATGCACGGATTATTAAAAGTGTTATCAAATTACATATTACAACACCCAAAGACAAAAAAAGACAAAAAAGGACGAATATGAGAACCTTAAAACCCTAAAGGAAAAAATAAGACGAAATGCCACGTTTTGTGTTATTCATCAAATAAAGTGGCACGAATGTTAAATAAATAATGTACGGATTATCAAAAGTGTTATCAAATTACATATTACAACACCCAAAGACAAAAAAAGACAAAAAAGGACGAATATGAGAACCTTAAAACCCTAAAGGAAAAAATAAGACGAAATGCCACGTTTTGTGTTATTCATCAAATAAAGTGGCACGAATGTTAAATAAATAATGTACGGATTATTAAAAGTGTTATCAAATTACATATTACAACACCCAAAGACAAAAAAAGACAAAAAAGGACGAATATGAGAACCTTAAAACCCTAAAGGAAAAAATAAGACGAAATGCCACGTTTTGTGTTATTCATCAAATAAAGTGGCACGAATGTTAAATAAATAATGTACGGATTATTAAAAGTGTTATCAAATTACATATTACAACACCCAAAGACAAAAAAAGACAAAAAAGGACGAATATGAGAACCTTAAAACCCTAAAGGAAAAAATAAGACGAAATGCCACGTTTTGTGTTATTCATCAAATAAAGTGGCACGAATGTTAAATAAATAATGCACGGATTATTAAAAGTGTTATCAAATTACATATTACAACACCCAAAGACAAAAAAAGACAAAAAAGGACGAATATGAGAACCTTAAAACCCTAAAGGAAAAAATAAGACGAAATGCCACGTTTTGTGTTATTCATCAAATAAAGTGGCACGAATGTTAAATAAATAATGTACGGATTATTAAAAGTGTTATCAAATTACATATTACAACACCCAAAGACAAAAAAAGACAAAAAAGGACGAATATGAGAACCTTAAAACCCTAAAGGAAAAAATAAGACGAAATGCCACGTTTTGTGTTATTCATCAAATAAAGTGGCACGAATGTTAAATAAATAATGTACGGATTATTAAAAGTGTTATCAAATTACATATTACAACACCCAAAGACAAAAAAAGACAAAAAAGGACGAATATGAGAACCTTAAAACCCTAAAGGAAAAAATAAGACGAAATGCCACGTTTTGTGTTATTCATCAAATAAAGTGGCACGAATGTTAAATAAATAATGTACGGATTATTAAAAGTGTTATCAAATTACATATTACAACACCCAAAGACAAAAAAAGACAAAAAAGGACGAATATGAGAACCTTAAAACCCTAAAGGAAAAAATAAGACGAAATGCCACGTTTTGTGTTATTCATCAAATAAAGTGGCACGAATGTTAAATAAATAATGTACGGATTATTAAAAGTGTTATCAAATTACATATTACAACACCCAAAGACAAAAAAAGACAAAAAAGGACGAATATGAGAACCTTAAAACCCTAAAGGAAAAAATAAGACGAAATGCCACGTTTTGTGTTATTCATCAAATAAAGTGGCACGAATGTTAAATAAATAATGTACGGATTATCAAAAGTGTTATCAAATTACATATTACAACACCCAAAGACAAAAAAAGACAAAAAAGGACGAATATGAGAACCTTAAAACCCTAAAGGAAAAAATAAGACGAAATGCCACGTTTTGTGTTATTCATCAAATAAAGTGGCACGAATGTTAAATAAATAATGTACGGATTATTAAAAGTGTTATCAAATTACATATTACAACACCCAAAGACAAAAAAAGACAAAAAAGGACGAATATGAGAACCTTAAAACCCTAAAGGAAAAAATAAGACGAAATGCCACGTTTTGTGTTATTCATCAAATAAAGTGGCACGAATGTTAAATAAATAATGCACGGATTATCAAAAGTGTTATCAAATTACATATTACAACACCCAAAGACAAAAAAAGACAAAAAAGGACGAATATGAGAACCTTAAAACCCTAAAGGAAAAAATAAGACGAAATGCCACGTTTTGTGTTATTCATCAAATAAAGTGGCACGAATGTTAAATAAATAATGTACGGATTATTAAAAGTGTTATCAAATTACATATTACAACACCCAAAGACAAAAAAAGACAAAAAAGGACGAATATGAGAACCTTAAAACCCTAAAGGAAAAAATAAGACGAAATGCCACGTTTTGTGTTATTCATCAAATAAAGTGGCACGAATGTTAAATAAATAATGTACGGATTATTAAAAGTGTTATCAAATTACATATTACAACACCCAAAGACAAAAAAAGACAAAAAAGGACGAATATGAGAACCTTAAAACCCTAAAGGAAAAAATAAGACGAAATGCCACGTTTTGTGTTATTCATCAAATAAAGTGGCACGAATGTTAAATAAATAATGCACGGATTATCAAAAGTGTTATCAAATTACATATTACAACACCCAAAGACAAAAAAAGACAAAAAGGACGAATATGAGAACCTTAAAACCCTAAAGGAAAAAATAAGACGAAATGCCACGTTTTGTGTTATTCATCAAATAAAGTGGCACGAATGTTAAATAAATAATGTACGGATTATTAAAAGTGTTATCAAATTACATATTACAACACCCAAAGACAAAAAAAGACAAAAAAGGACGAATATGAGAACCTTAAAACCCTAAAGGAAAAAATAAGACGAAATGCCACGTTTTGTGTTATTCATCAAATAAAGTGGCACGAATGTTAAATAAATAATGTACGGATTATTAAAAGTGTTATCAAATTACATATTACAACACCCAAAGACAAAAAAAGACAAAAAAGGACGAATATGAGAACCTTAAAACCCTAAAGGAAAAAATAAGACGAAATGCCACGTTTTGTGTTATTCATCAAATAAAGTGGCACGAATGTTAAATAAATAATGTACGGATTATTAAAAGTGTTATCAAATTACATATTACAACACCCAAAGACAAAAAAAGACAAAAAAGGACGAATATGAGAACCTTAAAACCCTAAAGGAAAAAATAAGACGAAATGCCACGTTTTGTGTTATTCATCAAATAAAGTGGCACGAATGTTAAATAAATAATGTACGGATTATTAAAAGTGTTATCAAATTACATATTACAACACCCAAAGACAAAAAAAGACAAAAAAGGACGAATATGAGAACCTTAAAACCCTAAAGGAAAAAATAAGACGAAATGCCACGTTTTGTGTTATTCATCAAATAAAGTGGCACGAATGTTAAATAAATAATGTACGGATTATTAAAAGTGTTATCAAATTACATATTACAACACCCAAAGACAAAAAAAGACAAAAAAGGACGAATATGAGAACCTTAAAACCCTAAAGGAAAAAATAAGACGAAATGCCACGTTTTGTGTTATTCATCAAATAAAGTGGCACGAATGTTAAATAAATAATGTACGGATTATTAAAAGTGTTATCAAATTACATATTACAACACCCAAAGACAAAAAAAGACAAAAAAGGACGAATATGAGAACCTTAAAACCCTAAAGGAAAAAATAAGACGAAATGCCACGTTTTGTGTTATTCATCAAATAAAGTGGCACGAATGTTAAATAAATAATGTACGGATTATTAAAAGTGTTATCAAATTACATATTACAACACCCAAAGACAAAAAAGACAAAAAAGGACGAATATGAGAACCTTAAAACCCTAAAGGAAAAAATAAGACGAAATGCCACGTTTTGTGTTATTCATCAAATAAAGTGGCACGAATGTTAAATAAATAATGTACGGATTATTAAAAGTGTTATCAAATTACATATTACAACACCCAAAGACAAAAAAAGACAAAAAAGGACGAATATGAGAACCTTAAAACCCTAAAGGAAAAAATAAGACGAAATGCCACGTTTTGTGTTATTCATCAAATAAAGTGGCACGAATGTTAAATAAATAATGTACGGATTATTAAAAGTGTTATCAAATTACATATTACAACACCCAAAGACAAAAAAAGACAAAAAAGGACGAATATGAGAACCTTAAAACCCTAAAGGAAAAAATAAGACGAAATGCCACGTTTTGTGTTATTCATCAAATAAAGTGGCACGAATGTTAAATAAATAATGCACGGATTATCAAAAGTGTTATCAAATTACATATTACAACACCCAAAGACAAAAAAAGACAAAAAAGGACGAATATGAGAACCTTAAAACCCTAAAGGAAAAAATAAGACGAAATGCCACGTTTTGTGTTATTCATCAAATAAAGTGGCACGAATGTTAAATAAATAATGTACGGATTATCAAAAGTGTTATCAAATTACATATTACAACACCCAAAGACAAAAAAAGACAAAAAAGGACGAATATGAGAACCTTAAAACCCTAAAGGAAAAAATAAGACGAAATGCCACGTTTTGTGTTATTCATCAAATAAAGTGGCACGAATGTTAAATAAATAATGTACGGATTATTAAAAGTGTTATCAAATTACATATTACAACACCCAAAGACAAAAAAAGACAAAAAAGGACGAATATGAGAACCTTAAAACCCTAAAGGAAAAAATAAGACGAAATGCCACGTTTTGTGTTATTCATCAAATAAAGTGGCACGAATGTTAAATAAATAATGTACGGATTATCAAAAGTGTTATCAAATTACATATTACAACACCCAAAGACAAAAAAAGACAAAAAAGGACGAATATGAGAACCTTAAAACCCTAAAGGAAAAAATAAGACGAATGCCCG
>QFAX02000618.1:0-47613 GCA_003412495.2 Echium plantagineum
AATACCAGGATCTCCTTTTGCAAACACCATTTCAACCAAATCAATAGTGACCCTAAAAAATGGCCCTCATTGTACATATGTTGCAGCATTTGAAGGTTCTTAATGTCTCTCGATTGCGTTTTGAATGCTGCACCAAATCCTAGCCAAACTGGGAGATGGAACCTGGTTTGCGTCCATGCAAATATCCATGGAATAGCTCTAAGCGATTCAATTCCCCACTTGGCTTTCTTTTGGATGGTCGACTACCAATGTTCATCCGTCCATACTCCATCTCAGGGGTGGCCTACGAAAACACAATTGTAGATAAGAGTTCTATCACACCCTTGTTATATATGATGACGATTAGCCAATAACATATAGTAGACAAATAGAATGTGAAAATTTTGAAATACTTCACAAGTATTAAGGTGTAAGAAATAAGAGATATGTCATTATTGTTGTAAAATTGATATGGGATGTAGGGAAACCAAATAAAAACGGAATTAACAATCATCAAGCCATGTTTACGTTTCCCTTCTTGTCGCAATCAAAGAAAAGCTATTTTGACTTTACAGAAAAAGTTAAGTAGCTACTTTATATCATATCTCGCATAATTCAGAACGAAATGCTGCAATATCTTTGAAAAAAAAAAATAAGTGGATGGTAGAATTTTAAACAGCCAAAGTATACTTACAAGGCGGAAATACTCGACAAAACGGGGCTCCTTGAAGACAATTGAACGGTACTTCTCGGTAGCAATCACAGCGAGTTCATCCATTAGTGTACGCCACTCGGGCTTTGGAGAGATTGGAGGATGCATCCCATGCTCAAGTGTTGCAAGCAGTGAAACGCTGGAGAGTCCTAAACACAAATGTTCCTCCCCAAATGATTGCTCAATAACTTCTCCTTGAACTGTAACACGGAGTGATCCGTCAATAGTATCAGGAGGCTGGGATAAAATAGCAAGATGTGTAGGTCCACCTCCTCTTCCAACAGTTCCACCTCTCCCATGGAACATGGTTAGCTTAACTCCGTACTTTTTAGCAACTTTAATGAGCTCTTCTTGAGCCTTATACATCTCCCAGGCAGCCGATAGCCTGCCAGCATCTTTTCCGGAATCTGAGTATCCAATCATGACTTCCTGCTTACCATTGATGCGGTCTCTATACCAATCTATTGAGAAAAGTCGTGCAACAGCAGCCGGGGCAGACTCGAGGTCATCAAGTTTCTCAAAAAGTGGAACGACCCTCAGAGGTTTTTTAACCTTGCATTCACGCTGAAGAAGTTCAACTGCAAGCACATCAGATGGTGCTGTAGCCATTGAGATTACATAGGCTCCAAAGCAATCTGACGGAAGTTCAGCTATAACTTTGAAAGTGTCCAAAACATCAGCGATTTCTTCAGTTTTTTCAAGGTCAGGTCCAAACAGTGGCCGTTTGCCTCTCAGTTCAGATAGCAGCCATTCTTGCCTGCGCTCTTCTGACCATTCTCGATAAGAACCAATTTCCAAGTGTTTCGTAATGGCATCAAGGACATCAGTGTGTCTTTCAGATTCTTGCCTAATATCTAGTCGCACAAGTGAGAGTCCAAATGTGGACACTTGCCTCAAGAAATCAAGAAGGCTTCCATCAGCAATAGGGCGATCACCACATGCACAGAGAGATCTGTAGCAGAGTTCAAGAGGTTCCAAGAACTACAAACCAATTAAAGATGGGTTAATGACTTAGGTAAGTGGCTCCAAGAAATATTAATAACAGGTTTTGTAAACTTAAGTACCTGCTCAAGATTTGTGTAAGTCATATCCTCTGGAATATCGGACGTGCCATGGGATAATAACTGGCGAGAACGTTCACGTGTCATATACAGCTTATCCCTCACATCACCAAGAATAACTCGATATGGTTCACTTGGTGGAATCACTTTCCAGAATTCTGCATGCATAAGAAAGAGAAATATTGAATATTTTGTGTGATTTACTACTAGGATCGTTCACACTGGGTATTCTAGCAGCATTCCTTCAAATCTTCTTCTAAAACATTTTCAAATCCACAATTACGAATTACGCAACATGAGGGAAGAAAACCAAACAAAAGGACAAAAGAGTGAAGAAGGCATAACGACAGACAGCCCATTGTTAACTTGATATACACTTAATGGGCAGTCACTTTTGAAGGAAGCTCTGGGAAAAGAATATATGGAGTGACAGAAAAGACATTAATATTGATCCTTAAGTGAAAATGTTACACTTTTTTCGAATTATATTCTTTTGGTGTGTGTACAAGTGTGAGTGGGAGTGTGAATTAAAGAGTCTTTTCAATAATTAGCTTATAGAAGTATTTCCATTCTATAGTGTAAATGGCTATACCTTATTATTGATTCAGTTCAATAATGTCCACAACTAATAAGAAAAAAGGATCATCTAAAATTTTAAGAATTGTAACCTATGAAGTGTTTTGCATCTCTCTTGGAATTCCTGTGGAGTTCATCTGATCTGGCTCGCAGCTCATCAGTGCACCGCCACATAGAAAGCTGGACAACGTAAGCAAGAACAAGAATGATGAAAAAAGTTCAATGATATTTATAAAGAGAAAGATGAAGAAGTTTGATGTTTTTTGAATTTGGTGAACTAAGTGGAGTTAACAAAGGTTGATCTTTAGACATGCAAGATGAGTTAAGTAGTAAGACAGTCATAATGAACCTCAAACATTAGCTCCTCAATCTGTGAGTAGTGCAAGTTAGCTGCCATCATCCTAGCCAACAAACAGACATCCCTCGTTACCTCAGGAGTTACCCGTGG
The DNA here is from genome assembly GCA_003412495.2 of Echium plantagineum. NCBI lineage: Eukaryota > Viridiplantae > Streptophyta > Magnoliopsida > Boraginales > Boraginaceae > Echium > Echium plantagineum. The sequence continues at coordinate 2,777 of QFAX02000618.1, forward strand.
GTTACCTGCACCATCATCAACATTCGTTAAGCAACAATAACCAGAAATATCAATTATTGAAGTACCACATGAAGTTCAAACTTATATACGCTTCAAGACTAACAGAGGAACAGGGCTTTCATGATAGTTATTTTCAACATCCAATTGACCTAGTATTTACCAAATCTTTACAGGTCCATAAACCTTCGATATTGACTAATAATTAATGTGTAGTTATCCTAGTTACACGCAAATATTCATGATTTTCTTTATCTCACATATACTACTAAAAACTAACTGAAACCATATACAGAAATATGAGAAAATCTACTTACCATCACGGTCACCGCCCATCCATGACGAGAATTGAATAAGAGGGGCATTGTAAGGAACACGCTCATTGATCCCTATATTCTTAAGAGCAGTGTCAACACGACGAAGAAACTTTGGAACGCCTTTCCATATTGTTTCATGGAAGTAACTCATCCCAGCCCTCATTTCGTCTTGTGGGGTAGGGGGAGTTCTCTTGATTTCATCTGTTCGGAAAGCAGCTTGAATCTAGATGACATAATGCAAGGTTTTCAAAACAAAGGAACAATAAAAATATGAATGCTATTCAAACATTAAGTTGAGTTACTGCCATTGACGGCTAGAATTCAACAGGTATGCTAAGGAACTTAATCAATCAGGCAATTGTAAACTGACCAGATAGAACAAACATTGATAGACTTGTTTGTGCCCTTGAAAGTTGAAAGACAAACATTTACCTCTCTTTGTAAGGACTCATCTAGCTCCTGTTTGTCGTCAGGTGTAATATCCTTAGCATATAACTGAGCCAAACAATTACGAATCCTGAAAGGATACAATTAACAGTAAAGTAACAGATTCAAATGCTAATAAGCAATAAGCAAATCAGAAAATCCAATGTGACAAGTTATCACAAAATGATATTGAACGGTTGGTTGCGATAGTATATTAAGTTAATCAAGGAGATAAACACCAACCTCCCATGTTTCTGCAGCAAAGATCTCCTGACAGACTGTGTAGGATGGGCTGTCAAAACAAGATCCACTGTCTGATTCTTGAGCGCATCAAAGACTTCCTGTGGAGACTTTTTCAAGTCAAACACAAGTCTTTTGATTGTTTCTTCAATGTCTGATTCAGTAGTGGCAGAATTTTCATCTGCAAAATCTCCTTTCTTTAACTTAATTCGTCGACGATATGCATTCTGAACCTCCTCAGCCAAGTTAGCCAAGTTGAGCATGTGGGAAAAGGCTTTCGCCACAACAATAGAATCCCCCGGATCCAAACGTGTCAATACATTTCCCAACTCCTCCAGTTTCTTTGTGTCATTCTTCCCTTCATACTGAGCAGATAGCTCATAGCATTCTTGAACCTATCAATCCAATTAACAACGAAAGTTGGCATAAAAATTCAATCTTTGATATTCTCAAATTAAAATAACAAAGATATAAAAATAGTTATTCGAGAATACGAACCGTCTCCCTGATCTCTTCACCATGTAATTCCTGAAGAATATCAAGAAAACGATCTAAAAGCAAAGCATCATACTCAACAAGCTTATCATCATCAGAAATTTTGACTGGTACCAAAAGCCTCAATTGTGCATCAATTGATGCCATCTTCTCTATATTTCTAGCAGACATTTCTTAAAGTTGATCTCCAATTGCCAAAAAACTGCAAAAGCACAATATGAGAGATTTTTACAGAGTGAGTGTCAACTGACAAATGATCACTACCCTCAAGCATAGGGACCACACAAAAAAAAAGGTAAATCCAAATGAAAAAAGAACAATTTTTGTCATAACTATATGAAGAGACACATAGACATACCTGAGAAGAGTGTGAGAAAAGATGATTTAGATGTTGACAAGGTTCAAGGTTGAGTGTGAAAGATACAAGTTTATATAGACAAGGACTCTGAGAGAAGTGACCCAACCAAACACGTCTTAGTCTTTTTTATTCTTTTTTCAGTATTTTAGGATTTTTACTATTGGTGCTGGTGGTGGGCCCACAATGCCAAGTAGGTTCGGACAGTACCATAAAAACAAGTTGGAAAACTTCAGATCGTACATCATCGGACAAACTACTCCTATGCTCTACTTGGCTACTTGTACTTCACCTAATTGTTTTTTAGTTAGCATTTTTGTATTTTCGTGACAATTTTTAATAATTTATAATTCTATATTATTGATTTTGTCTTTAGTAATAATTCGGTAATGTTATTTTCTTGTAATTTCTTATAGATTAATCGAAATATTTGATGGTAAAATTTTGACGATAATACTTTGGTAATGTTATCTTGTTGTAATTTCTTATAAATTAACCAAATATTTGATGGTAAAATTTTTATGATAAAACATTGACTTAGAAATTAATGAAGTTTTGCATTTCAGCTTCGTAATGCATTTTCATGACACACAGAAAATGAGTTTAAGTATTAAAAAAAATCATTTTTTTAGTCCAAATTTAACCTCTCATCCCGTGTTGGTGTTGATAATTAACGAAATAGCTAACATGGAGACTAGTCTGTAACTTTTTTGCCACTTTCGGGAACTAAACTATAATACGATGCACTTATTAGGTACTAAACTACAAATTGATAACACTATCGAAGATTATTTGTACAATTCACTACTCACACTCAAAATGTGAAATGTATGTAATAAGTGGATTCTCTAACGGTTGCACCTTGCACGAGTACATTGGTATATGCCTTTCAATATGCTCTTATTTCTTACCATATAGGAATCGCGACATTTAAAGTATGTGTGAGACTCACTTTAAAAGATATTAATAATATTATTTGTTGCTAATAATACTCTGTTATTTATGGAGTACTGTAGTCTAATGCTTAAGCCTCAAAAAAATGACATAAATATTTTTATTATTAATTTATATTATTAATTATTAGTAATACCTCAATAAGATCTAATGATGGAAATCTCCGTAATTATACTTTTAAATCATTTTAAAAAATGTATAGACCGTCTAAATTTGTTATCAACTTAATTTTAAATATTAATGTGATATATTAATTGTGTCAATAACTTTTGGAGTAATCAAATATTAATTTTCAATTGTGTGTAGCTTCCTCTAATTTGGTGAAAAGGGAATTTGATTCTCACCCAATTATTGTGTAGGGAATGAATTAATATATGAAGGGGAATAAAACATGAATATTTTTTCCGGCTGTAATAATGCACGTAATAATATTAGTCCAAATTCGGTGATAATACTTGTTTTGTGATCATATTCTACTAATGAGAATATTACTATTATTCGATGTTGACCATACACTTTAAGATTTAAAGAAAATGGTATCACAAATTCAATAGAAAATGAAAGTCAATTATTATGAGATATTTATACACTTCTAAAATCGATTTCTATAAACGAGGCGTGCCTTTTGCTAGTCGTATCAACAATAATGTTCATTTCAATATATTAATAATAATAATAATATAATATTCTTGAATCTTGAATTGTAATGGAGAGCATATTCTTTGATGTTGGCTTTCCTAATTTGACATACAAAAGGATATAGTGAAGGTTCGAGATTAATATTATATTTGCTATTGTAAAAGGTCAGCAAAATAATGATGGTATATTATATTTGAAATGAATCAATTGTATAGTATAGCTGCATGCGGAATGGTTTTGAATTTGTGATTCTATTAAAAAAATATCAATTAAAATTTCTCTTAATGCATAAATTATATAATTAATTTATACACGGATATATAGATTATTATTATAATCTTTTAAAGAAATTTTAATAAACAAAAGAAAACTTTCGTTCACACGTAAGAGTAATTAATATTATAGGCAAATTATTTAGAAAGAGTGAAAGCTCTAGAAATTTGATTAGTATAAGATAGCAACCGTTTATATCGCCCTAACTATAAAGCAAGGTCTTATAGCAACATTTAAGATGAGACTGTTAAGAGGGATGCATGAATTCATACATCATCTCTTAAACTATGTAGCAGTTGAAGACACCACCACAAACAGGCTGAGCTTACAAAGTCCAAGTCAACGCTATGTTTTTTAGAAAACAATGCACTTCTTTTTATTTTAATAAATAAGTTAGCACTTGTAGTATTGTCCTTTTACACAACGGGAGTTTAACTCTAATTTTTTTTAAAGAGCGAATCTTGTATTAAAATTATTAAAATACAAGTTCTAGTGTTTGATCCTTTGAGATACATTCTGCGATTTACCTTATTCGTATGACGATGTCATCTTTATTCAAAATTCTCCTTGCCGTTTTTGTTAGAAATTTTTGTAATGCTTATATTGTTTTATTAGTTACATTTTAAATATTTGTATATAGCAAAAACTAGTTAAAAATAGGACAAAAAGGGTACAATTGCCCACCAAAGTATTGCCTTCACCCACAACATGCCCACTCTATAACTCCTTTTGCCGTTCAACCCATCACTTAACGCTAACGGTTAGATTCCACCCATTCTATATGTTGACTGTTAGAGTTGACCGTTATCTCAATTAAGTTGGGGTCGAAGCGTGAATATTTTATTAAGTGTGACAAATTAAAAATAAAACCAAAACAATTATCACAAATATAAATTGTAGATTGATATGAATTCTGCATTCTTGACTCAACGATTAATCGTCGATGCTATAAACGATTATCACAACTATATAAACGATCACCCATCCATATATATTCTTGATTCAATGATTAATCCCTCCATTTGAGGTGACAAACCTTTCATCCATTTCATCTCCAATTGATTTTGTCATTAATCGATTTCATCCTTAAACCTGTTTCGATTTCCCCTAAATTTATTTCATCCAATTAATTTCAACCAATTCTACAAACCCTAATCGATTTTTCCTAAATCGATTCACCAAAATAATTGTTCCCAAAGTAGTTGAACTTATCACAATATTTGTCTTAAGAGAGGTCTTCATCGACAAAAGAGCAGCTACACCAGCAGCAAATCCAAGAATCAGAGTACCTCTCTTAACACTAATATTTGATATTTGGTTTAGTTACTTTATCAGTAGCAGGTTGTGATCGGAATCATGCCGGAGACTGAAAAATATTGAACAAACATTGAACAACCATTTTGGAAAATAAATAAAAAGAACTAGCAAAATGTTTTGGAAATCGATTAGGGTAATCAGAAACAGTACAATCATTTGAGATTTAAATGTTGTATTATTGTTCCTTCACCCCAAATATTTGAGTAATAAAAAATGCCACATTTAATAAGTTATTACTTGTTTTACTCACGTTTAATAGCTTATACTCTTTTAGCCACGTTTAATATGTTATTCGCTATTTTACCCCAACATAAATGAGATACGGTCAACATTAGTCAACAGACTGAATGTGTTGAATGGGAAACGGACTTGGGTTTTTTTTTTCCTTGAGCATTACATTTACATGCCCCCCTTAAATCAAACAAAGGGTACACTTTTAGTTTTACATGCCCCTCAAGTCAAATTAAGGCTTAACCGAGCTTCTCATTAGAACATAAGATACATGAGATTACCACTTCGGACAGAGAAAACCCTTACATTTCCAATTCAAGGTGAAAGAGATGACGGCAGTCTTAAGAATCTCCTAATTTCTGGGCTTGGTCTGGTGGTTTCACCATTTTCAACTATCTAAACACAAAGAAGATAGCTGTGGTCTGACTCTTCTACAGATTAACAACATTTTTTCTGATTCATTTGCTTGTACATATATCGTCAGCTATATCACCTACACTTCACATTTGGTCCTCCTTTAACTCCATGGACTCTAAATGGCAGCCTATTCCACGTCTATTTTCCACAGATGACAATTCCAGTTCATCATAACAAAGACCAGGGAGTCGATTGCCTGACCTGCGTAAGCCTTTTTCATCATTTATCTGGAATTCCTCGTCCTTAGACTGATCCATCTCTAATGACATATCTTTGTGCCTAGACGACAGTTCCAAGAGCTGGTCATTCCTGCTGCTTCCACATTGATTTTCAACAAGTTCCAAATTTTCGCATTTATGCTTGGTTGGCACAAATACGAAATCTGGTTCAATGTATGCAAGTACCAGGTCTGAAGTGGGTCCAGTTATCCCTTCACTTACTCTTAAATTTTCACATTCCTGTGGGTTTTCCTCTGACAAACAATGCGGTTCCTCAGAATGGACAAGGATATTACTTCTACAACATTGTCCTTCACTTGGTTCACAGATGTCATTCCCAGAGCATCGGGCTTCTTTTATAACATTAATTTTGTTCACAGAATTATTCTGGTGAGAGAGTGTTTGAGGATCTGCCCCAATTCCTGCAGAGAAAGAATCCTTTTCTGCGGAAACATCAGCATCATCTTGTGCTAATGTAGACATGGCCGAACATTTTGCATTAGTACTTTCAGATATCAAGGGATAAGGGCGTCAACAGGAGATGAGAGGAATAATTCTCACCCGTTACATAGTCGGAGTCCTTACTTTTATTATACAAGGGCTTCTTCAGCCACACTGTCCCAGGGAAGACCATCAGGTTGATGTCACTGAGCTTCTTCTTCTCTTCATTATCCAATTGTGTGAACCCAAAGCCTACTGTCCATGTTTCTATTAAAGTGGGTATAGCTGATATAACGAGCTGCTTGATCTTGAAAGACGTCAGCATCTAAAAGCAAATTGAGGTAAAAATGCCATCACATTACTTCTAAAATTGCAAGAAATTGATTAATAGGATAACTCCACTCATGAGGAGCACTAATATAGCGAACTTTAAGATACTAAACTAATGGGCTGGGATAAGATATATTTCACTAAAAGGTTGTTATGAAGGGCCTTCGAACCAAATAGGACACAAGAACAGTGTATATTCAAGGGAAAATGGAATATGTTACTTTATTTTGATAAAAGAAGGGATCACAAAAGAGCCGTACGTGGTCAACAACATGAAATCAGAGACAGAAAATATGAGTTGAAAAAATTATCAGTTACCTCTTCTATAGAATTTAAAAGACGCCGGCACATTCCCTGGCGGCGATATTTGCTGCAAGTTGCAATGAGGGGCATTTCAGCAACTGTTACCCCATGAATCCTGGATGTATCTCAAATGATTAGAAGGTTATAGTCGAGCAGCAAGACATGAATGTCTATATCTTTTTACAGGCTTCATAATCATTTCAGTGAGCTCGTAGAAGGATAACATTATTATCTTATGAGAAATTTCGTTAAGCATGGTTCAAGCGGAAGACACAACACCAAGAAAGTATTAAGAAGCCACAAGAGTAGCAGAAACTCAGTGACAGACTAAATCTCAAAGCTTACCTGATTGAGGCCACACATGTAATCACATCATCTTTCTCCAAAACGACTGTGTGAAAGCCACTGTAGTTGAGACGTGAAAACTGTGATCTGTGAAGATTTTAAAGGTTCAGTGTACAAGAACTTCCAGGATAACATAGAATTCATGTCATTGCAATCATATAATATTCATATTGTATATTGAATGAGACACGTGATGGCGGCAACCAAAGAAAATAAATATCATATCTTTTATCCTAAGCTGCCGAAGCATAATATTTAGACTTCGAAAACCAACAAGAATTGGTCAATCGGAAAGGGGTGAAATTAGAAAAAATAAATAAATTCCTTTCATGATATGCGCCTTCTATTCTTGTGTACACTTGCGAAGGTTTCTGACCCAGTTTTTAGGTATTCATGTGTATCTTGGAAGCACTTAGTCTCCATGCCAGTTTTTAATATATATTTACGAAGTACCTTACTGCTCGTTATTCATGAACATGGCTTGTGACATTCTCATTATGTACCATACTGTTTTTTTTGTATTAGTGGATATCCTATCCTTATCATGCCTCAATGCCTTTCAAGAGGCTCCTGCCTACGCTGGATATGAGGGGGCATCTCCAATGATGACTATAGAAATTCCAACTGTACATCGTAGTACACCCTTACACATTGAAACATCTCATCCACCTCATTGGCCACAGAGCATGGTAACAAAGCCACTTTTAAGGAGGGAGACAATACAACACATATCTCATAAAGAGAACATGTTTGCAAGAACAAGAGAACTATAATTTATGTATAAATAGTTCACTCAATAATCAATACCTCCAACATGGACTACATTGGATGCTTGAGTTCAGAAAAATGGTAACAATAATAATATTCTCTTCAAGGAAGATGATCCATTACAAAAGACAGGTCAGAAAGGAGAACCACGAGGAGAGTAGCAATATAAATATCTTCCTACTTTTATTTCATGTAATTCATATACTCTAGAGAAGAAACAATTTCATGGATGGATACTCACCCCCAATTGTACATCACCTGTGGTATCATGTCAATTCCTGTTCTTTGATCCACCATTGGGAGAAAACATTCTTCCATGATTGTCAGGGCAACAGCCAATTTAGAATTGCATTCTGCCTTCAAGGCGACAAACCGTTGAGCTGAGTGAACTTTATGATCACCAGGAATGCATCTCAGTAGTGTCCACGAGCAGAAATCGGAAAGTGAATTCTTGAAGCCAATGAGAGAGTGGAGTCCAGAGTAAACCTTCAAAATGCAATCGAGGTAGGTTATCTTCAACCACAATATATACCGGCGGGTGGGATGTGTTTTAACAAACAGTGTATAATCTCCAAGACACAATGCAATCCAAAGCACTTCAATATTAACAAAATTAGTGTAATAAAGAAGTATGAATGGGAAAAGAGAGAGAGAAAGAGTAGAACATTTTTATTATTTCTCTAACACAAACCAAACGATTTTACATGTCTAGTATCGTTGGCTATGAGGGCAACTTGCTCGGAAAATAAGGATTTAAGAAATCGGCTAGGCGATAGGAAAACATCCAATTTACCTCTAGACAGCTCACGCAACAAAACCAGGCATCAGAGTTCGTGCTTCTTGTTATTCCTTTTTCTTCCATACATGCCTCATGATCTGTCCTCAAGCACAAAAATAAGACTTTCATTACAAGACATAGTAAAGAAGCAATGATTTTAGGGGTATAATGAAGCAAACTCTTATATACTGTGTAAGAATCAGACATTCGCAATTGTCTACAAGTACAATAGATTACATTAACATGCCCCATTGCCTTTGGTAGCAATTACAAGTAATCATTTATATTTTCACTTTACAGTAACTAGGTAGAAAGTAGAAAGAAAAATTGAGCATGAGCATGAACATAATTATCTTAGTATCCTCTTGACACTCCAAGCATGTAATCGACAAGATAATAGAAGAATTACATTTATGCTCACACAATGAACACTTCAACCCGCTGAAGGCTTGAGAATTTTCTTTCTCATTAACCAGATCCCCGCAGATTTGGCAAATGCAATGACGGCAGTACCAACTGCCTTCTGGAAGATTCTGGAGATAGAAGATAAAGAAAATATGAGGCATAGAGAAGGTAAAATACTTGGTACATTTTGAAGTAATCTGCTGGAACTATCAGAGTTGTATACACTTCTAAGAATGTACCGTTGGGATAAAAAAATGTCTAGTTTCAATTAGAGAGATAACAAGGACCACATGTTTAAATATATTACAAAAGGTAATAACAGAACTATTGAACAAACCTCTTTGTACAAGCAAGCCTGATGGAATGTAGATGGACAGTGATCACAGCAAATCAACTCACCGCCTTCACCACATTGTCCACAGCTATCATCATTTTCATCTACCTCCTCAATTTGGATAGTTCGAGGGGCACCTTTCTTGGACTTGTATTCAGCAGACCAAGCCTCAAGTTGACATAAGGTCAATGACTTCCCAGATTCCATGAAAATATTTGAACAAGGACGGTTAAGCTTGCAGCCAGCGTGACTCTTGAACTCAGAGATTGATAGTAGATTATTGCAACACTTGCATAAAATTCCGTCCCAAGTTACAATGCCATCTTTCACAACTTTATCATCCTTCGGATTCTGATAATGAATTGCTTCGTTCTCACAAACAACCCCTGAATGAATTAACCAGGATAACACAGTTCTAGAGTGATATGTGGACCATTTGCCTTCAATGAACTGTTTCCCACTTTTTTTAAGATTCCTCAAAAGCAACCTGCAATTCCCTTTCCGACTTTTTTGCTTCTTCAAAGGTTTGCATTTCCGAAGTGCCTCTTTGGTGATGGCTTTGCATGCATTGTTTTTTATTATAGCTGAAACCAAAAGATCATCATCCTTAAGTTGGCAGGTCTTCGATTTCTTAGATGTGGATTGATGATGCACGGATCTTCTTTTTTGTTTTAAGTTGCTAGCACGTTGAGAAGAAAGAACAGACATGTTGCCAGTTCCCTCAATATTTACATCATGCAAGCCAGCATCATCTAAAGTAGACATACCAAATTTATCATGTTCATACAGACTGGCCAGCTTAATCTTTGATGTTCTTCTTGATTTCTTGTAAGACTTCCCACACGAACTCTTGTCTAATTTCCCAGGATCATCATGGTTTACAGAATTTGGGGATATGATTTCCTCAAACCCAATTGATGAGCAACTCTTAACACCTAGATATCCCTTAAACTTAGAGTTAGAATGTCTGTCAGAAGTTCTGCACCTTTTCTGGTTACTTGAATTGAAATCTTGTTGTAAAGAGACTATTTCATATCCTTCAAATGAAGATTTTTCACACCCTAGCAAACTAGAACCAGTTTGGTCAGGAATTGTCGCACGTGATCCATGACCCAGTGAGGAATTACCATCTTCCATGCCTGCTTGGCTGCAAGAGATATCCCTGCCATCTGCTGCAATAGCATCCGGAGTGGAGGCAGAGTCTAAAGGAGAAAACTTATCTTCCATATCACTTGTGATCAAACAAGATTCGGATGCCACATGTGAATCAGTTAACAAGCTTCTCTTGCCTTGAACTGGCTTCCCTACTTTGAGTAAACGAATTGTCTTCTCAATGAACACCGAATTAGCAAATGGATCAAGAAGGCACCATGTATACGCCAATGCAGAACTTGGTTCAATATGACTTAGTTGTTCTTCAATCTGGGCCACTGTACTCGACAGATCAGATGAAAACTGAGCCATATCAGACCACATTTTACAATCATTAGCTGGTAAAGTAGTGTTTGCATACAAAATTAATTGCTCCCCACATGAGATCCAAGCTCTACGGAATTCACGAATCGGTCTTCCTTCAGGGGTCCTAAAAATGTACTCACCAGCTTGAGACTTATCCTTCCTTTTCCGTCTTCCAACTACCCATCCTGCGGCAGTGAGTAACTGGTAAATGTGGTAACGAAGAAGAGGGCGCGGATCTTTCTTGGAATCTCTTAGCGACGACAGTTCATCTTCATCCAACTGGATAAAACAGGAATTCTTCCATCTAGGCTTTACTGGATGAGGACTCACCTCATAGGCAGTTGTGGTCGATGGCCCAGCCAAATGTTTGGTTACGTGGCTCTCCTGAGATACAGGTGAAGCAATTGTTTTACTTACAACATTTTCTTTCAGCTCTCTTCCATCCGAGATAGACGATCTGTGTTTGGAAGTATCTTTTTCGCCAAGCTTGGATCCTGTGTTTGTTTTAAGATTCTGCTTCGAAAAATACCATCTCGAGGTTATCTTCTTATTATATGATTCAACTAAATGGCATTTAACTAGATGAAAATCAGAAGGCTGATGGACTGTACAATTGGTAGGTTCTTCAGAGGGATCAGACATATATGAAACTGCATTCCCATGTAGTCTGTTATTAGAGAGGTCGTCAATTGCTAATCTTACTGAACTTGAACCCAGGTCATTCTGAATTCTGGTTGATAAACTGATGTCATTACAGAGAAATCCTGTGGCAGCTTTCTCCTCCCCTTTAGCACACCTAAACAGATCAGATGACTCCGCTTGGCTTGTCATGGCTGAGCACTCATTGTTTGAACTAGATGATAGATCAAATTGTTCAGCATTGTTATTCCCATAGTTGATGACTTCAGTAACAAAACACCTATTACTACTTTGACTGTTATTACCAAATAGCAACTCTGCCAAAATTTGACGCTCAGCAAGTGAGCCATCAAAATTCTCATCATAACGAAAATCATCAAATTCTGCGATGAATGACTGCATAGTCCTCGAACTACTTGCCCCTGCTATTCCACCATTTGTGCCGCATTCTTCTATGTTTCCACCATGTGCATCACATGACTCTGTTCTTCTACTCTCACTGCTGCAGGGCTCTGTGCTTTCACTAGCTTTATTGTATGGTCCTGTTCCTCCACAATCTTCCATTTTTCCTTCTCTGTAGTATGAGGAAACGGATAGATGAATAGCTGAGCCTAAAGGAGTTGATACTTTATAACTATATGCCTATGAATTAAACGGAAGGTCATAAACCCAATAGATAATGATGTTAGGTGTAGTGCATTATACAGAAGAAACATATAGTGTGAAACATGGAAGTATACATTAGGATGGGATGCTTTCAGATTTATATAAAAGCACCATAATTGTTTATGGCACATCAGTAGCACAATATGGCCATGTTATACTTGAGCTTTAGAAGCCATCCAGCAAATAAATTTCACTTCTCATGCAGGTAAACAAATGGTTAAGGAAAAAAAACTAATGGAGCTTTAAAAAAATTCATAGTAGCCTATAAACCAATCAAGACAAACACTAATCAAAACACAAAAACTAGAATTCGAACAAGAGACAAATGGCATTCAAGCGCCTACTTTTTAACATGCAAACAAAATAAATGAGAGATGATGCAAGAATTTGGGAGAAAAATTACTCTCGCAACTGTGCAACTCTGGTCCTCTACAGATACATGTGCCGGAAGATACAAGAACGGGTTCTTACCTCATTCACTTCATAAACCAAAACTAGAAAACGAACAAAAATAAGTATTTTAAAGACCTTCTATAAAGCACATAATCTAGCATCGTACTCGACCATATGCAACATCCATATTCGGAATCCAGGAGTTAAAATAAAAATGTGAAATCTTTATCAAGATACAGTTTCAAATGATTTCTCAATTTGTAGATACCTGAGCTTCTTAAATTCGCTTCTACATTATTTTTCCAAGTATGGGAATACATAAATTCCTGAATAATACCATATCTTGACATAAAAATATACATACTTCTTTATTTCCAAAATCATCAGATTAATATGCTTTATTTCCAAAATCATCAGATTAATATGCATGTAGTATAACAACAAACAAGAGAATCATTTCATAATCGCATATAAAGTCATAATAAAGCATAAATCCATACCTAAAACTATAAAAACTCAGTACAATATATAATAAATTCATACCTAAAACTATAAAAATTTAGCAAAATAAATAATAAATTCATACCTAAAACTAAAAATAAAATCAGTAAATCTCAGCTGAATTCCCGCCACATTTCCGAATCAGATTCCAAAATTCTACCATAAGATCCAACACTTCCATTAAAATTAAAACTAAAAATTAAATAAAAGCTGACCTTTAATCAGCATTTGCTGCATAAATCAAGCGAGGTTTTGAGCTGAAATTGCAGCTGAAAATCCATAGAAACGATGAAAAATTGCAGATAAAGAGGAGGTGAGCTAATAATAATCAATTTATTTATCGCTGAAAATACATTTATTCAATTTGTGTGCGTCGTTTAGAAGGAAATTGATTTGGGATGAGGAGTTGTTCCCTAATGTACAACACATTCCATAAGCGTTAATGCAACACTCAATTTATTCTCATATTTTAGCTACAATTTCTATACTGGATTTCTATTTAGATTTTTAATCATACATAACAAATTAAAATTGAGGTTTATCTAGCGGAGTTTCATTGGAAGGATTAGGGCATCAGATTTTTGGATATATGTCTGCCCAAATGGTTATAACAATTAAATATTTTTACATATTTTTTGTTATATCTCTTACAAATATACTTGTAAATCATATATGTTTAAAATATTTCAAGATATCATTGATTATGTCGATATATATTAAGTATTAAAAAATCTCATGCCCTTAGGAAGTCAAAACAAACCGAGAGGGTGGGGGCATTCCGTGATCCCTTCTAACTTCCGCTACTTGTTTCTAAATCCTTAAACATTCATAATTACATATATTTGTGAAAATAACAAAATTGAAAGAACAAATCACAAACTGATAAAAATAGGTATTTAACATACAAAAAAGTTATTTAAAATTGTACATGAGTCGAGCTAAACCGAGAGACTCACTCGAGTCTGTCTAAATGGAGCCATGCCTCGAGCTGGATTCTATACTTATTAGTACGGAATTGCTATTAACATTTCATTGTACTTTTAAGATTTTTATTTCTCTTTTATTATTTTACAATAAGTATATGTTTTAAGCATGATAACTAGTATTGCAATTTAAAATTTTCTTACACGTATTTAAAATTTTATTAAATAAATAAGTAACTAAATTTTTGTAATATTTGATCGAATTTAAATTTTGATGAATCTCACCGCCTAACACACTAGTTACTTAGCAGTAAAATATGGGATAGATGAGTTGAAATTAGCAGCAATGATTAAGTGAAGTTGTTGATGATAATCCTGAAGAATAGTGAATTATTATTTAGTAAATGATTATTTTACCCCCTATTTAAAAGTGTGGTAATTGAGAGAGTTAAGTGGGAGGGGGTAAAATAGTCATTACAATCCTAAAAATCACTGTTTAGGAATAGTAAATCACTATTCCAGTGTGTATAGTGTTGCCCATAATAATCATATATTGGAAAGTTGACCGAATAATGCTTGACTAATTTGTCAAAGTCAAACATTCGGTAGATTTTAAGTTGATGACAAATAAACACCAAAGACGGCAATACGAGTAATTATATCATTCTAACTCTTCATTTTATCCAATCTCCATCATCACCTTTTTCTTCAACAACAATTTTATCATTCAGGTAAATTAACAAATTCAACCCTGCATCATTTCTATATATTTGTCTCATTTACTATTGATTTCTTTCTATTTTTAGCTGCTCTAGTATTCTAACCATGTTAATGTTAGATTAATCGAATTTAATGCTTATGTGTTGACCCTTTTAATAAATTTTATTGGAAAAATGTTTGTTTTCTTCATCTTCATGTAGTTTTGGATAATTAACTGTGGAAAGTTTATATACGATGATCGAGTGCTTAAATTAGATGTTGGAAAGAATGCTAACTTGTAGATAAAGGGTCAATGGTGAATTTTTGGAAGTTAAATTGGGTCCGATTATCAAATGTTTGGTTAGTCTCACAAATCACAATTGGTTTGATGCGAGCGGTCAAGCTTCTGCTTTTCTAGAGTTGACTAAAAGAGCTGTAGAAAACATCCATTGTTATTCATACAAGTATTGTGCCGAGTGGTCATTATTCGACATCTTCCATTTTCCTATTTTTTTGTCTCTGAGAATAAAGAATACTTGATATAATGATCATTCCCTTTTTATATAGTTTCGTTAATAATATTAAGTAAGGGGGCAGATAGACACACCCCATCAGCAATAAACGTCGCAAATTGAAAACTTTATTACGAAAACTATACAGGTCGTCTCTCATTCCCCTTGTTATGTGTCTTTGTATGTTATTCCTGGTTTCTCTTTCTTATTACTTGCATCATTGCATCACAAAGTATTGCGACTAGTTATTACCAATATGGCCTGAGTGAGAACCAAGAACTAGATTCCTGTAAGATATGGCTACAACTAGGGTTCAGACTAAAAGGCAAACAGAGAAGATACAGAGGAGAAATGTAGTAGACAAGAAGAGAGTAGAGAAAAGAGTGGAGAATTTAGATTTTCATTCATAGAAAATGTGATCCTCATACATTTGCCTTATAAAGGTCTTGTAGTACTAGAATTCTCAAATGTAAATACTGAAATTCAGAAATGTAAATTACATCATTGGTTGAAATGAAAACAGAATTATTCCTTCACTGTCCTTTCTTGATTTGTCATTTCCTGGCAATTTCCTGATAGTACTGCCCCTTCCCTTGATAGTACTATCTGCCCTGTGTGTGTGATTGTCTCCTGATCCTTGCATATCCTCATATCATGACATTCCCCCCTCCTATGAATTTTCTTGACCCCAAGAAAAGCTGGGAATTTTTTCCAAATGAAATGGTAATCTTCCCAGGTAGCTTGATCAGGAGAAGAATGGCTCCATTGAATGAGCAGTTGGTAGACATACACCCTTCCTCTTAGGATAGTTCTCTTTTTTAGTATTGCCACAGGAAAGACTGGAAATGATCCATCTGGAAGTACTTGTGGCAACTCAGTGTTTGTAGTAGACTGCCTCTTAACATGTGCTTTCAGCAATGAAACATGGAACACTGGGTGAATCCTGGAATCACTAGGTAGCTTTAACTTGTAAGCTACTTGTCCAATCTTCTGCAACACTTCAAATGGACCATAGAATCTTGCTGCCAATTTCAAATTCCTTCTCAAAGACAGGGAGTTCTGTCTGTAAGGCTGTAGTTTGAGATAGACTTTGTCTCCCACCTCAAACACTCTTTCAGTCCTCCTAGCATCTGCATATTTCTTAATCCTGTCTTGACTCAGCCTCAAGTTTTCCTTGATTAGATTAGTGAGGTTCTTCCTTTCCTCCACCATGTCCTTTGCTTCAGTTTGCAGCTGTTGCATATAGGGAGATCCAATCAATAGTGGAGGTTTGTATCCATACAGTGCTTCAAAAGGAGTCATCTTCAAGCTAGAGTGGTAGTTTGTATTGTACCAAAATTCAGCCAGGGGAAGCCACTTATGCCAGTCTTGTGGTCTGTCACTACACATACATCTCAAATAGCTCTCTAAGCATTGATTAACCCTTTCAGTCTGGCCATCACTCTGAGGATGATAGGATGTACTATAGCTCAGTTTTGTACCTAATTTTGTAAATAATTCATTCCAAAAGGCACTCAAAAACATCCTATCTCTGTCTGAAACAATGTTGGCAGGCATTCCATGTAGCTTGTATACATTGTCTAAGAACAGCTGGGCCACCATATGAGCATTGTAGGGATGAGATAATGCTATGAAGTGAGCATATTTAGTGTATCTATCCACTACTACCAAGATGCTGTCCTTTTTCTGAGATTGTGGCAGTCCATCAATGGAGTCCATTGATATCTCATTCCAAGCTTTATCAGGGATTACCAAGGGCTGTAATAATCCTGGATATGGCACTCTTTCACTCTTGTTCTTCTGGCAGATGATGCAAGAAGATACATAACTGGCAATGTCATTATTCAAACCTTTCCAATAGAACAGTGATTTAACATTGGAGCTTGTCACTGCTATTCCTGAATGTCCTCCAGCAGGTGAATCATGGAGAGCTGAGATAATCTTTTGTTTCATAGCTTGATCATTGCCCAAAACTATCCTATTCTTGTACCTCAATATCCCTTCTTTGTAAGAGTGATCAGGGAAATCAGCAGGATTGACTAGTATGGCTGCTAAAATGTGTTGTATTGAGTTATCCTTTAAGTAAGTGCCAGTTATTTCAGTCATCCAAGTGGGCTGGACAACAGATATAGCTTGTAATTCAGCTGGAAAGTGTTGTCTCCTTGAGAGGGCATCAGCTACAAGATTTTCCTTTCCTTGTTTATACTGGATGGTGTAATCCAATCCAAGGAGTTTTGCCACTGCCTTTTGTTGTAGGTATGTAGTGACTTTCTGCTCTAACAAGTGCTTTAATGCTTGTTGATCAGTCCTTATGATGAACTTCCCAGCCATCAAATAGTGTCTCCACTTATTAATTGCCAAGACAATAGCAAGTAATTCTTTTTCATATACTGACATTCCCAGCTGAAGTGAATTCCATGCCTTGCTTATATAAGCTAAAGGCCTTTGAGATTGCATAAGCACTGCCCCATAGCCCTGGGCTGAAGCATCTGTCTCTACCACAAATGGCATGCTGAAATCAGGTAGTGCTAAGACAGGGGTGCATGACATTGCTTCCTTCAATGTATTAAAAGCTGCAGTAGCAGCCTCAGTCCACACAAAAGAGTCCTTCTTAAGCAGACTAGTTAGTGGTTTTGCTAGTATTGCATAATGCTGGACAAATTTTCTGTAATAGCCTGTCAATCCTAGAAAGCCTCTCAAGGACTTGATGTTGTGAGGTGTAGGCCAAGTAGTCATTGCTTGAATCTTATGTGGATCAGCCTGAACTCCACTGGCAGATATGGTGTGGCCTAAATATTCAATGAAAGGCTGCTCAAAAGCACACTTAGATGGCTTAGCAAATAGTTTGTTTGCTCTAAGTAGCTTCAGAACCTGATACAAGTGCTGACAATGACTATGGTTGTCTTTGCTATACACCAGGATATCATCAAAGAATACTAATACAAACTTCCTCAAATAGGAGCTAAACACCTCATTCATAATTGACTGAAAAGTTGCAGGGGCATTAGCTAATCCAAATGGCATCACAAGGAACTCATAATGGCCTTCATGTGTTTTGAATGCAGTTTTAGGGATATCATTTGCACTCATTCTTATTTGATAATATCCTGATCTAAGGTCCAATTTGGAAAAGACAGTAGCATGGCTTAACTCATCAAGTAGATCATCTACCAAGGGAATTGGAAAATCATGCTTTATAGTGAGTTCATTGAGATACCTGTAATCCACACAGAATCTCCAAGAGCCATCTTTTTTCTTGACTAGTATGACTGGTGATGCAAATGCTGAATCTGATTTCTGTATAAATCCAGCAGCCAGGAGTTCTGATACAATCTTTTCTATCTCCAACTTTTGTGTATGTGAGTGCCTGTAAGGGGGAAATCTCCTAGGTGAGGCTTCAGGCTTGAGGCTGATCTTGTGATCAGTGTGTCTCACAGGTGGCAATTCCTGGGGAGGTAGGAAGACATCTTGAAATTGTAGCAAGAGTTTGCCTATTTCAGGGCTGCATTTATGCTCTTCCAGTAATGATGGAGATTGGGAAGCTGGCTGGATAGAAAACAACTGTGATATTGATGATGATGCTGGATTTTTGATCCACTTTGAGAGTTGTTTTGCTCCAATGATTTGCACATCATTCCTTAAGGGAGTAGCTTGTAGTTTGATCTTATTGCTCCCTTGTGTGAGTGTAAGTTGCATTGTCTTGAAGTCAAGCTCAATTGGACTGTACATATTCAACCAATCCACTCCAATCACCATCTCACAAGCTCCAAGGTTAAGTATTCTCACATCAGCCTTGAATGTGTAACCTTGAATTTTCCAAGTGAATTCAGGGCATATGAGTGAACTGCATAGTTTGTCTCCATTTGCTACATTCACCATCAATGGAGGAGCTTCAATTAGTTGAAGTTGCAGTTTATGAGCAGTAGTTTCATCCAAAAAGGTATGGGTGCTCCCAGTATCTACCAAGATATGCACTATATGCTTCCCATTTGTGCCTTGTAACCTGAATGTAGACAACTTATTTGGACCAGCTAAAGCATTTATTGAAACTTCTGCTTCCTGTGTTAGGTCTTGCTCCAAGATTTCAGGAGGTGTCTGTTCTATGCCCTGAATTAGTGCCAAATGCTCTTCTTCTTCTGACATCATTAGGTACAAAGTCCTTTGCTTACACTGATGACCTGGGGCAAAGGTCTCATCACAATTGTAACAAAGGTTTTTGTCTCTTCTTGCTTGCATCTGAGTAGCAGTTAGCATTTTCCTAGGCAGCAGTTGGTGACTAGGGTTAGGAGCTGAGTGGAGGTTTTGGAATGTTTGATTTGGCTGGGATGCTTGGGGATTGTAGGTTGTTTTTTGTGTATTTTGGTATTGTGGTCTGAAGGGTTTGTACATGGGAGGTTTGAATTTGGAAGCTATAGTAACTAACTGTTTTTCACAATTTCTAGCTAGTTCAAAAGTCTGAGTCAGTGTCATAGGATTAAACATCTTTATGCTAGCTTGCATTTCTTCCTTTAAACCACTAATGAAGCTGCTTATCCAGTAAACCTCATCATAGAATCTCCCTAGATTCATCATTAATCCTTGCATCTCTTCAAAGGATTCAATGTATTCACTGACAGAGGTTGTTTGAACTAACTTATTAAAGTCAGCAATGATGTTAGTAGGTTTAAGTTCATCAAACCTATCAGCTAGAGCATATGTAAACTCAGGCCATGTAGCCCTAGGGAACTGTTGTGAGTAGGAGTTAAACCACACCTCAGCCTTACTGTCAAAATGCATTGCAGCTAGGTTTATATATTGATTTTCAGGTATGTTATTTAGAGTAAAATACCTTGTGCATTTTCTGAGCCATGCCCTAGCATTTATTCCATCAAACCTGGGAAAATGGATTTTGGGTGTTAAGCTTACTCCCTGATTTCTGGGAGCTTCAGTCCTTTGGAAGAAATGGGATGTGTTTGCAGCTTCAGGGGTGTATGTTGGTTGTGGATAGTTGCTTGGTTTGGGTAGGATTCCATCAGGTTCTTTAGGTCTGTATGGTGTGTTATCAGGAGTTGTTAGATCAATATGTCTTTTTTCTGGATTTTGCTGTGGGTGTTGATGAATGGAGCTAGATGCAGGGGTGTTGGAGGCTTGATGTTGATTGATTATAAGGTTTTTAATGTCTGCCATGGCTGATTTAATGTCCTGGATTTCATTATGGAGTTGTGAATCAGTCTCTTGCAGGGTGTGAAGTTGACCTTGCAAAAGCTGGATATCATCCATAGATGGGTGGTTTTTTGTCTGTGTGTTTTTGGCCATGGTGGTGTGTTTTCTGTGGTGGTCAGGTGAGGGTCGAGTGGCTGATACCAAGTGTAAGATATGGCTACAACTAGGGTTCAGACTAAAAGGCAAACAGAGAAGATACAGAGGAGAAATGTAGTAGACAAGAAGAGAGTAGAGAAAAGAGTGGAGAATTTAGATTTTCATTCATAGAAAATGTGATCCTCATACATTTGCCTTATAAAGGTCTTGTAGTACTAGAATTCTCAAATGTAAATACTGAAATTCAGAAATGTAAATTACATCATTGGTTGAAATGAAAACAGAATTATTCCTTCACTGTCCTTTCTTGATTTGTCATTTCCTGGCAATTTCCTGATAGTACTGCCCCTTCCCTTGATAGTACTATCTGCCCTGTGTGTGTGATTGTCTCCTGATCCTTGCATATCCTCATATCATGACAATTCCATATGTTGATATTTTTATATATTTGTTCAGTTTCGCTGCTGTTAAATCCACTCTTTCAGAAGTCTGCCACACAATTTTAGGACTATCGACGGGAGCAAACATGATCATAAGCTTTCTTTGAAATGAGACTTTTACAATGACCTGCTTTACAGCTTGCCTTAGAGGGAAAGCATCAGCCCCAGTAATATCAAGATCAGAGCTTGATGAACGTAAGCTTATAGTTTATCACAAACATAAGTATCCAATGATTAACGCACTTCATTTTAGGTGATTTATTAGTGCGTGATGCTTATCAATATACAAATACTACTATGTTTACATCAAGGGTATAACATGTTCTATCACCTAAAGTGGGTGTCATTATCATTAGGTGGAGTACCACCCCTCTTTCAAGCATTCACAATGATATGAACCAACTTATTCATATTTATTCTATTTGCATTCTTTTGTATGGTGATTAACATTCTAACTTCAACAAGGATACAGAAATTTCAGAAGTTCGGGATTCTAAAGTATTCAGTTACAAAGAATTAAAAATTGCGACAGATGATTTCAGTAATGCAAATAAGATTGGACAAGGTGGTTTTGGCTCTGTGTTTAAGGTAATAGCAGCAGTGTATGAATTATGCTCCTATCTTCTTGCGTATAAACTCCTTTATGTTGTGTTCATCGGAATTTAAGCTCAAAATATAATATGATGTTAGGGGAAGCTAAGAGATGGAACCCCGGTTGCCATAAAAGTACTCTCTGCTGAGTCGTCACAAGGCGTACGGGAATTCTTGACAGAGATAATGGTCATCTCAGGTGTAGAACATGATAATTTGGTGAAGTTGTATGGCTGTTGTGCTGAAGGAGATCATAGAATATTGGTGTATGGCTATCTCGAAAATCACAGCCTCGCTCAAACCCTCCTTGGTAACAAATATTATAATGGGCAATGTGAAAGTTTAGGTACTTCTACAGTAGCTACATGATACTTTTGGTTTGTATGTTTCAGGTAGAGGTGCCAGTGGCATTCAATTTAACTGGAAAGCTCGCACAAAAATATGTTCAGGCATTGCCCGAGGACTAGCATTTCTCCATGAGGGAGTCAGTCCTCATATCGTCCATCGAGACATTAAAGCAAGTAATATTCTTCTTGATCGTGATCTTAATCCGAAGATTTCAGATTTCGGTCTTGCCAAAATATTCCCAGCTAGTATGACTCATGTGAGCACTCGTGTTGCTGGAACCATGTAAGTTATAGATCTTATAACAAATAAAAACTTCAATTAAAGGTTATGGTAGAAGGTGGCCCTGTTTTTTCTTCAAACTATAATGATAATATGGGACTCAGTTGAGACCTTTAACTACTGAACATATAGATGCAAATGAAATCTCCTATGCATGTACCTGTTTACTAGTCAATTACCATCTGAATTCTGTGTGAACGCTTAGAAGAGACTTTATGTAGTATGTGGTAAATATCAGCTAGAAAATAGCTATTCTTTTGTGCTCTTGAAATTCTTTCACTTTTTAGTGCCTTTAAATCTTTAAAAAAATGGTTTTCAATCATCCGTCGCCCCTATAGTGGATCATCTGAAGGCATTTCTAGCGGCTTGAGCTTTAATTAGTCTGAATCAAGTAACTTATTACAAGATCTTAACTGGTCTTCCCTTCTTGTTATCTTTTGGTGTAATAGTGTAACTAAATCTGCCTCATACTAAAAGGGTCACTCTGTATTAAATTTATGAAAATCACACAACTAACTCACCATAGAAAAAGTAGGAAGCAACATTAAGTTATAATAATGATGCAGAATTTCAGTTTCGTAGTTGTTAGTAACAACGAAAAAGTTAATTTTTTAATTATGTTTCCTCGGCAGAGGTTACTTGGCGCCCGAGTATGCAGTTCGAGGTCGGTTGACAAGGAAAGCTGATATCTATAGTTTTGGTGTTCTCCTGTTGGAAATTGTAAGCGGGAGAAGTAACACAAATAAACGGTTACCTTATGAAGAGCAATATCTTCTTTTAAGGGTACGATGCTGAAAATAATTCTTCCTCCATATCATAGTAAACTGTGTCTCCAGTCCTATGGTGCTGGTTAAGCAAGGGTTCAGTAGTCCAACGAAAAAAGTGTCTTCTTTTTGCTATATAAGGAACTACCAAAGCTTCTTAAATTGCCTAGAAAAGAAAAGACAGAAATATTTAAGAGACCCTTAACCTTTGATTTATTTTGTATTTTTGAAGAATATATTCGTCTGATGTAATGGAAGTGTTTTCTTCTTTCTCATTCGAAAGTGATGTGGTATGAGAAAATATTATGAGCTGGAACTTTTTCTTTTTTCCTCTTAAGAAAATAAAGACTACTAATACTATGAACTAGATGCAACTTAAGCTTTACAAGGTCTAGAGTATCAGTTTCTTTTTCCTTGTTAGTTCCTAGTATATCATGAGAATGTGGAAATGATTGTGAAAAGATTGAGTATCAAACATAACAGTAGTTAAGTCTATTGTGAAAATTCCTGTCATCTTGCTATGCGTATTTGTAGGAGTATTTAGTAAAGATAAAGTCTTAGTCCTATCGGCAACTAAAGTCGAATCTATCCATGAAAGCTTACCTCTATTTGTTTAGAGTCCTGTAATGTGGTCTTGGACACTCTAAAAGTGATAATTTGCAGTTTCACTTCCTTCAGTAAAGTTACTTAATATGGTATTTAGAAATTCATGAATATCTGCAGATGTGGAAATGTTATGAACAAGGAGATTTGATTCAGTTGCTCGACACATCAATGGGAGGGGAGTTTGATGTTGATGAGGCTTGCAAATTTTTGAAGGTTGGTCTTTTATGCACCCAAGAAATGCCAAAGGATCGTCCATCAATGACAGAGGTGGTGAAAATGCTTACCGGCGAAAGAGATTTGGATGACAGCCAAAAGATATCGAGACCTGGCTTAATATCAGAGCTAATTAGTTTGAGGGACAGAAAAGAAAACGCTTCTTCTGCAGCCTCATCATCGTCACAAAATACAACCATGTCATATGCCACGCCAACTTTCACCTCTATAGATGAACGTAGTGCTTAAAGGTGAACGGTGAAGAAGACGACCTGGTTTTTATTGAATCTTTTAAAAGTTCTACATCCAATGAGTTATTCATCTGAACTTTCAAGTCTGATGAATTCAAATTGAGTTTGTTTATTAGAGAGAATTACTTTGAGGATGTGATATTGGACTAAAGCACTCGCGTGTAAAGAATTCAATGTAGATAGGATCTAGGAGAATTCCTTACCTAATCAGGACTCTTTTATATTTGTGCTGTTGTGGTTCCACGATGCACGCCAATATGATCATTGTGTAACTTGTCAGACATGATTTTGTTTCGCTCCAAATATCACCAACATTTCATTCATGATCAAAATTCGAATTTCCATTTGTGAATAGTTCGAACAAAGTTTCGAACCTTTCAATTGTTCAAATTGAAGATCTTCTAATTTTCGGTTCTGTTGGAGTCGATCTAAACCAAAATTTCAAGTCGTTGTATTCAAGTAGAGCAAACCCTTGATGAAGTCTTGCTCTATAAAGATTTAAAGGCCTTTGTAATTAAGTAGGTGATATGTTGTGTAATTGTGTTAGCGTCAAACATCTAAAATGCGTTCTCAATTGGAAATACACTCATAGTGGGGTCAAATAGATATTCAAAACCCGATGGCGGGTGCGTATGGGTGGGCCGTTAATGTGAAGATTTCACGCTTTTTTGAAATATGCTAATTGAGGAAGTCTGGATATAGGGCAAAATAGTCATTGAAAGCCTAAAATACTCTGGTGTGTATAAATTATAATGTTGCCTGCTCCAGACCACTAAATCGGGCCTTGTTGAAAATCAATGATGGAGCCCGTTAAGCCCATATCGGGCTCGTTTCAGATGATTATATCGTCTTCCCCTCTTGTTCAGCTAGGGTTTGATAATCGAATCAAATTATGCTCTCCGCTTCGATTCACTCCAACGGTTCTCCCTCCGACGACCACCGTCGCCGCCAACTCAACACCGTCTCTTCTCCACCTCCTCTTACTGTAATCTCTGTTATTCTATCATCTGCTATATATCTTTTTTTACTATGTTGCAAAGTGCAAATGATTGTCCAGTTTTGATTATGATGCTTGACTTTATTTATTTATTTTGAGCTTATATTTAATTGTATGATGTATAATGTTTCGGGAATAGGGTATATCAAGATATTGTACTTTTAACACTATTTTAGTGTCTGTTCACATATAGTCATATTCTTAGTCTAAAAAATATATGCTAGTTTTGATTTTTGATGGTTGACTTTTTAATTTGAACTGTGTTGTTGCTGTATCTGTTGCATAATTTTGGTGAATATTATATCAAAAGATTGTATTTTCTAAACACCCTTTACTATTAGCATAACTATAATTCAAGTCAAGTTATTCATGTGTTAGGTGTTGCAAAGTTTGTTAATTTTAATTATTCAACATACACAATCTTTTGGGATGGAGTAGTAGGCATGTAGTTTGATCATTATCGTTAGAGAATCATTTGTTGAAAGTTGCAATGAAGTAAATGAATCTGAACCTATACAACGCTTGAAACTTTTACATTTTTGTAAATGATCTTTATTGTTACTGATTTTCTTGAAGTAATGGGATGGGATTGATTACCTGATAGATGGTACAGAACAAACTTTATTTATGCCAAAGCTGTATCTAAACTCGATGCCTTAAGAAAGGCTTCAGGCACACTAACATAAAGTTCGATACTTTTGTAATATCATTTTCCATATTCGCTAATTTGAATTAGTTATATGCTGGACTCAATAATTCAGAAGAGTCAGTGAGTTTCTTAGTTGTAACGCCATTACTTTATGTGATACGAAGTTCTAACGCCATTATGTCATATGCTGGACTCCGCAGATGAATGAGCCAGCAAGTGCTGAACATGCTTTGGATATTAACGATTTCTCACTCGGCACTGGTGAGAAAAGAAAAAGAGAAGGGAAGCTGAGATCCCGAGTTTGGCAACATTTCACTAAGCTTATAAAGGAAGATGGAACTTGTGAAAAGTGCAAGTGCAATCACTGTCTTAGGCTGTTTACTTGTTCTAGCAAAAGTGGGACCACACACTTGCTCCGTCATATAACAGAAGGCATATGCCCAGTGTATAAGAAAGATAAGAGAGAAGTATCACAGCCTGTCTATGGTTATGTAAGAGGGAGTGCAGAGCACAAAGGTAATTCTCACCCATGGAAATACGATCAATGGCTGGGCCAATCATCATCCCATCAGGCCGTTGATGATGAACTAGTCTCTGTGGGTTTGGAAGATTTCGACCAAACTTGTCATGAGTGGGAAGATGATTATGACAACCAGGCATCACCTGCCACCGCTATCAGAATGCATCAAGTAAGTCGAAAGGCTCCACGTAAGGGAGAGTTAATTTTGAATGAGTTGAGGGCGTTGAAAAGCAAACTTATTGAACTAACAAATCAGAGGGTTGATTTGTCTATGAGGAATCCTCAGATCCCTACTGCTCCAGATTATTCTTTAGCTGCTGCAGTTAAGTGCTTGAATGAGTTGGAGGATATCCCACTATCAAGTGAAATGTATCTAGATGCCTTTGAGATTCTTAAGGAAGCAGGAGAAAGGGAATGTTTCATTTGTTTGAGCCCAGAGCCGCGCAGGAGATGGCTGCAAAGGATGTTGCAGAGACGTTACCCAACACGATATACATATGACGCTGAGTAGTTGTTGTAGTCATCCAATGAAATCTTTGTGGTGTATCAATAACTGGGTCTTGAGGGTACATTCTATATCTGTCATTTCTTGAGAAGATAAGTATCCGTTTGTAATGTTGACTTTCACTTTTAAAATAAAAGGGCGTTTTTAATCATGAACAATGAGTCGAGCATTTATTCTTGTTATGTGAAAATAAAAGAAAACAACGATCAATACTGTGTGTTTTAGCTCCATTAGTTCTGACAATAATTTTCACTATAAGGAAAACAATTCACGATTGCATTGCCCTGTAAGCCACATAACATCAAAGATAGTCTTGTAACAATATTGCATATAATATCTCATTCCATGCATCGGGAACTCCAGGTAAACACCAGTGAATACAATCTGAATAAGTTGTTGGGTCGTTCCTCTGTTCTTTAGTTAGAAGTTTGCCTTGTCGCTCTCCATATATTGAACTGTGGCCATCTTTTCTGTACTCGGACATCTGTGTAATGTTCAACAATTGGACATAAACTATTAAACCTTCTGTGATATGTTTCACGATGTTCATTATCTCTTGATTTGAACCGGGTTCCCCAGTATGGTCCTTGAATAGGCAATGCCTACTAAGACACTTATTTGTTGTTTAATGTATTTACTCTTTAGCAATATGAATGTAGTCTAAAGTCTTAGAACGTTGGGAGTAGGTGTTAGTGATTCACATGGATGCAGAGTTTTGTTATACTGAGATGGTGGTATTAATTAAACAAGACAAAACTTACGTTTTTGTTTGCAATAAGTTAGGGGATAGTTTGTTAGGACAAAGATGGCCCCATCTTGAAAGGCGTATCCATTGCATATTAACATCGAAAGATCTCATGATGTTACGTAGGGACCAGCTAGGCCCCAGGGTTGTTCATTTCTTTTTTACTTCCAACCAAATACTCTACTTTATAGCATCCTCAATGCCTATCGATTTACGCACATATCAACATAAATTATAAAACCGAGAAATTAAAGTGAACTACAATAATGTATGCTCAAATTTTCCTATGTAGGGAAGTTTGAGTTGTTAGAATGTCGCCCATATATATATATATTAAAACATGGAAAACAAAAGAAATCATAGTTATTTGGACTGCATTATCGTATTTAGGTAGTATTCACTCATAATTTTATTGCTATGCTTCAAATCGGTTTGTGTATGCATGCGAGCCTCTAATAACTGATAAAGACCAACATTAGTAGTACTTAGCTTGTTTGAATATTGAATAGGACTATAGGAGAACGATAATGATATTTTACATTAATTATTTAATTTTAGGTGATGCGATGTTGTGTATTAGATTTTTTTGTTGAATATTTGTATGTTCAACATTATTATAATTAACTATTACTGTACGCATAAAAAGCATTAAACAAGTAAAAGATAACTATTGCTCAAATTTATATTATTATAATAGTTTAACAAATGGAGTATAACAATAGTGTAATGCAATAAAAGTGCGTCTAATAATTTTTATATACCTCAAACTTTCGGACAGCTAAAAATGACTACAGTACGTATTATGTAGGGTACTAATAATATATATCCTATTTATGTAAACTTGATTATCATATATTCATATTTAGAGTGACGCGTATCATTTATTAGATTCAAAAGCTTTAAAGGAAATAATTCTTTTGTTAGTATATCTGTATTATTAGCAAGGCTGTGTACAAGCTGTCTCATGGATTATTATTATTTTTTTCTTTCTATATATTTAATATGATGATTATTTCTATTGCGTTTCCAGAAAAAGCTCAAACCTGTATTTAAAGATCTCTTCCTGTCTTTAAGGAATATATAGATACTACTCCCTTCGTCAATAAAATATTATCATTTTAACTTTTATTGGTCAAATATTATAAAATTTGAGCATGAATTCTCATTAAACGATAAAATATAATCTTATGAAATCTTGTTAGATTCGTCTCAATATATATTTTTGAAATTTCAACTTTTTATAATTTTTTCGCATATAGAATAAGAGATATTTAAGTTTTAATTTGTGTTTTCTTGACTACATACAAAAAGTCAAAATGTAACAATCATTTAGAATTGAAGGGAGTAATAATTTATGGTGCGCACACGCATAATATATCCTATCTAAATATATTTTTATTATTCTACTAAACATGGATCCCCTAACCATCTTTAGGATAATTGGAGTATTTGATTACTCTATCATATATCGGCACTTACTAGACTTGATGATCATATATGATTTTGATAATTCATAAAATCTGTAGTTATTTAATTATAATTCAATTTTTAGTCGTAATTCACATTACTTTTATTTCTAACGTTGGCAAATTATCATTTGAGAAGGACGGTTTTTAATTCTATTATTAATAATGTATCACTAATGATGGGGCACATATTCCATCGTTTTGTAGGATGGTATGGGTATAATGTGTTTTTTTAATACATACTATAACATACAAGATGTCAATAAATTTTTTTTTGACATAATTGAAATTTGACTTGAAAATACTTCTAAAATATATTTTTTATATGCTATTTGATAGTATTATATTTTACTTAAAACTTTAATTCTTAAGATAGAAAAATTGATTATGGTATATTGGACGATATTGAGTAGAGGATAAATATGAAAGTACATGCACAAAGCCATTAAACGTCGATCTTCTATATTTGTTTCCTTAAATAAACAGATCTTGGCCACATGTGCTTCGAGATTTGATATAAATCTATGAAATTAGATTCTGCTATTTTATTATTCCGTCATAAATACCAAATTTAAATTTGTTTCTATTTACTAAAGATTTTATGTATCATGATGAAATATTGTAATATGGTATGAAATTTTGCCTCACATGTCAATATACACCACCCTCTTTCAATTTATATATATATACTTGATGATAAGTTGTGTTTGAAAGGATGAAAACAAGAATGGCTATTAGAGAGGAACATACAACTAAATGCAGTAGCACTAGTAGCTGTGCCCGAGGCGGTCGGGGATGGGAAGGCGGTGATGATGGTGGTGATAGTGGTAGTGATAGCAAAAGATGTTCTAAAAAATTGAAACAGAAGAAAATTCCTCAGAGAGGTTTAGGAGTTGCTCAATTAGAAAAGCTTAGGCTAGCTGAACAACAAAAAAGGGAAGCAGCAGAATCTTCAGTTGGTATTTTTTCACCTAATCATAAAGTTTTCGCTCTTGATTCTTCATCAAATATAGCTCATCATCAATGTCAAAATCCAATTCTGCCCTTGGATATTTTGAGGCAGAGATCACTGCAAAATACTACTTCTTCTATGGTTAGCTTTATGATTACTACCTTTGTTTGTGACCGGCGTCATGATGACTTTAAATTTGAGACATAATATGATATGTAAATTGCAGGTGAATGCATCTTCAGGAATATCTCCATTGCCATCTGTAATGAATTTTCCGACGGAGCCCCCTTCAAACCAAAGTTACTATGGTAACAACTACTCTCCGTTTTGCCCCCATGACCGGAAGGTATATCGTCCTTTAGAGCACTTAAGGCATTACTGTTCCTTTTTATTCTTCCCTAAAGAACAAAAGTTTAAGCCCTTTTTGTGATTTTTAATTTCTACTGGAATTTGTATACTTACTTCATATCAGATGATCAGTCCATTTTTATTTCGTTAATATAAGTGTGGTTGTTGTTGTGATGTAGCCCACAGTGTTCCAGAGACAATACCCCTTTCCTTCAAAGATTCCGCCCGCCTCTCCTTTCCACAACAGGTTGCCTTCTACCTTCGTGTCCCAATCAATGAGATCAGCTGAATCTTCTATGTATAGCCACGACTCACTTGCTGATGATCTTCAAGGAGCCTATTCTATCATAAGGTTCAGTTGCCCACTATTCAATGTCTTTATTAAGTTTAACACTAGAACTACGTTATGTTCATTACTTATCTGCAACTTTTGCAGAGGGTCTTCAAGCTCAGGAAGAACAATCTCAGGAAAAGACTGCCTGGAATATGATTATGGTTTCCTCACATTGGCTCCTCCGAACACTGCTGCAAACCAGGAATTACCTAGAACCACTGAGGTCTGCAAAAAAATCACTTTTAGCATATTGCACAGTTTCTTTTAATTAAGAACTCTCATAATTTGTCTTGAAACGATCCTCGTTTGTTTTGCACGAAAGAGAGCATTGATGCCATTAATTTAAGCTATTTGATGTTCTCCCTAATGATTATGATTGTTTGTGACTTGATGAATATATAGGAATGTCTTGAAGACCCTGCTCGAAGACAACAAACAAGAGAATCGTCAGGTGGATCATATGGACAACAGTTCTTTTGCTTCTTGCCAACACCTAATCTAGAAAATGACCAGAAAATAACTAGTGAAAACAACTGTAGTAGAAGTCAAACTGTTGATCTCAGTTTGAAGCTGTAGAGGTTGCAAACATTTTGCTAGGCCGATGTGTCCTCATTATCAATTGTGCTATATTATTCTACTACTAATTGTTCTATTTAAATTGAGATAATGCAGATGCAATATTATTAATGAAATTCGATGAAAACTACAATAATTTTCCCTCATTATGTTAAAATCCACATATATCACAATGGCATAAGAACACGCATTCCTCGATTAAGGTTCAGCAAGAATGAAAGACCTAATTAAGCCGCTCTAGACCATTGATCACTATTAGTTCTGACAATAATTTTCACTACAAAGAAAACAATTCACAATTGCATTACCCTATAAGCCACATAACATCAAAGATAGTCTTGTAACAATATTGCATATAATATCTCATTCCATGCATCGGGAACTCCAGGTAAACACCAGTGAATACAATCTGAATAAGTTCTTGGGTCGTTCCTCTGTTCTTTAGTTAGAAGTTTGCCTTGTCGCTCTCCATATATTGAACTGTGGCCATCTTTCTGTACTCGGACATCTGTGTAATGTTCAACAATTGGACATTAACTTTTAAACCTTGTGTGATATGTTTCACGATGTTCATTATCTCTTGATTTGAACCGGTTCCCCAGTATGGTCCTTCAATAGGGTATGATTCGTTAAAGCAGTTTCCATCCCTTTCAGGCCTCCATTCCCAGCTCCTGCGGGTAAGAAGTTTGTCCTAAGATATGTTAAAGGTGTATATTTGGAATGGTTTTGAATATAAAACCAAAGTAGTGCAAGTTTAAATTAACTGAATTAAGGTCTTGGAACTAGGACTGTAATTTTTTTTGTGTAATTGATGATGCCTTTTGTCCTATAATCTAGGTCAACGTACCACAGATGTGTAGGTGACATTGTGACGAAGAAAACCTTCTGCTTGTCAGGGTTGATGCTAGATTCTATCCATTTTGCCCAAGTCTCCATTGCTAGTCTATATGCCATAGTCACGTTGAATTCTTGAACATCACTAGAAAATCCATATCTGGTTCAGTAATAAAAATTGCTGTCAGGCAATTATTTACAAGATTTTACGAGGAACATCATATGTTAATGAAGCTGTTTATGGTTACGTTGCATTGATTGAAGGCTTGTACATCCACCATACATAGCTTTCGAACACCAAGAAGTCGACTCCTTCCCACTGTTTGCTGTGCTTAGCAATTTCATCAAGCTTGACCAAGCGTTGTCGTACGGTGTGATTTGTTGCATGATCCGAAATTGACTCTATAAGGAATGGAGCCCAGTAATACTCAATTGATGCATTGAATTCCTGTGGTAAGATGGTTCAAGTAGTTATATATAGAGCTCGGAAGAAAGAACGAAGCAAGAGGGTTGAGACATATAAGCAATACCTGAATTGTAAAAACCTTCCTGGGAGGGATCCTCTCCATAGACTTCTTTGTTCCATCAGGTAATGCAGACTGTACCAGACAAACCATGGATTCGAACATGCCTCTTTGTATTGAGTCTCCCACAAACATTAGTCTTTTGTCCCTTATTATTTCCAGCAACTTTAATGCATTAAACCTGGTAGACAAATGTTGCTAGAAAATTAAAGAATTCTTTGTCAGAAACACATGGATGTTGTATCTGAGCTTACCTAGGCAGGTTGCATCCATTAGGTTGCCACCTCCAATTCTGATACAAAGAATCAGGCCTTCCATTTCTTTGGCAAGTAACTTGTTTAACCAAGAAAGAACAGCTATCTTCTCTATAGAGTGGATAACTTACATTGTCAAAAATCCATTGACCATCAAACACATTGCAGCCATCTTCAATGATCTCCTCGTCTGAAACGAGGATGGGAATCTTAGGCCTAACTATGCTTTCCACTGAAAAATATGATCGCCAATGAAGGGTCTTCGTTGTTTTTAGATAATCGAGGATAAACCGTGCACTTCCTAAGAGAAGCAAAGAAGCCAACACTAGAGGAAAAATAAAGTGGATCGTCGAGAGTCCTGTAACTGTTTCATCCTCTCTGCAGTTTGAGAGAGGATTTGTTGGGCACATTATACAGTTTCTGGCTGTTTGTTTGTATTGTGGAAGGAGTATCTTGAACATTAAGCAAATAAAAATACTTTTACTAAATAAATGGTTGGTTAGTAGTGTGTCAGTTTGGTCCTCTTGGTGCAATACTAATATCATTGGTAGTGAACAATTGGTTTGGTATGAAAATGTCATGGAGTAAAAAGAAAGCCAACATACGTGTAAAATGTCATTATTATTTGATTGCTGTGAAAAAGAGCTAAAACGATAACTAAAAAACGGATCTAGTAATATTTTAAGTTAGAAGTGAATAACATATTAGTGGACACGAGGCGGTGTTGGTCAAATGTCATTTTCAAGAATGATAGGGAATGATGAAAATGAGGGGCAAAGGTTGAATCTTGGCAGGAATAATGGTGACCTAAACGGAAGCAGCTCAAGTTTTTTGCCTCCATCTTTGCATTCGGATACGGTTTGCAGATACTATCAAGTCTTTCTTCCCAATGGGTGCTTCAAATGAACCTAATAGTTCAGCAGTTCAGTCTCAGAGCTTCTCGCAGCCTGAATCAAGATCTGAGGCTCTCGTTGCAGTTCTTTCAAGACCTAATGTTGATAGAACACCATCATAGCAGACAATCTCAGCACCAGACCATAGAATATATAAAAGAAAAGGGTGTAAGAAAAGGCATTATCTCACCCTACACAACTTGAGTAAGGGAAGTATGCCGAGTTTTCATAAACAGCACAAGAAAGCAGTATCTGCTTAACCATTTATGCACAGATTTCACATAATATATATGCCGTTTTCAGAATATACTCGGCAAAAGAATCAATGAATGTGAATTTGATGTTGCACAAGCGGTATATGTTTAACCATTTATGCACAGATTTCACATAATATATGCCCGCTTTTAGAATAAACTCTGGCAAAAAAATCAATGAATGTGAATTTGGTGTTGCACATTTGTCCAACACCTACATGGATTCCTAATAATACACAATTCGCATACTGACCCCAAAAATGATCATCATGCAAGTTGAACAATAATGTCAAAGTCTAGTATGTACAAGTTAGCAAGAGACGACATAGAGCCAACAATTCAATGTTTTCTCACAAACCTTGACTGTACTCACATCCCCACAAGTATATACATGAATCAAATACACTAGGAAAGATTTTCCTGGTTTTCTCCGACAATAAATATGGATTCACGACAGAAGGACTGTCTGGCGGTTCTTGTCAGGTCATCTTTCCACTCAAAGATCCTTCTGTGGGAGCTTCAATGCAGTAGATTTGCAGACCGGACAAGTGTTCTTCACGACTAACCATTTCTTTATGCAATCTACATGGTACTCATGCCCACAGTCCAGTGTTCCAACAAGCTCTTGATCTTGTAATCAGCCTGTCAATGATAAAGGATCAATCAATATTTCCTACTTGTAAATGTCAGTAAGTAACTCATATATAAAAACTGAACGCCTCTCGAGTCCCGATCCATGTGGAAGAATTAATATAAGGAAAGATAAAAACATGTGTACACATGTTTTATACAAGGTAACAACACAATTCTAACGATGATAACAGAACCCAAATTTGGGAAGAGAGTGATCAAGAAGAACATATAATAGAACCCAAATTTCTACATTAAGAAATAAATTCAGTTATAACATGAAGAGAGAGGACAAACGATTACCTGGCACACAACGCAAAAGTCAAATTCCTTTACAGAGGATGCCTCATCGCTATCAGAAACAGTTTCACATGAAAGAAATGATCTGGTTTTCAAATGTTTTGTGACATCTTCCTCTGACATCCCAGTTGTTACACAACCAATCTGTTCTCCCAGTGCAAGAAGTTCCTGCAGATATGAAGAAATATTATTCATATATGTATATTTATCTACTTTACAGTAGTTTTATTAGAGGTTGAAGAAAAAATTTATTAAAAAACCCCTATTACAATCCAGCCTACTTGTTTAAAAAACAATGAAGGGAAGAGCAAGCCATCGTATAACTTACCTCATATGACATTTGATCTATATCCAAACGCATATCTCTGTGCTGATCAGGAGAATCTCCAATCTCATGGTATGAAGGAACTTCAAGCATGGCCACCCCCTGCATAGCAACAAGAGTATTTTGATCCATTGCACCTCATTTGGAAAATGGGAAAGGTTTTGACACAAAGGAAAGAATATTACATCTTCCGGAAGGACCCTCAGGTGAGGAAGGCTCCTATGCCGAGTGCTTATATCATATGTATCTTCTCTCCGTTGAGGCCTATAAAGCCTAAAGCCACTTTGTGGAACAGGCCCTATATATCTAGTCCCTCCCTCACACAACACCATGGAATGTGTTCATTGAGCCACTTCTTAATGAGACATGCGATGGGAAGCTGATACTCGGCCCTCGAACACCTTGCATTGGTGGTAATGGATGATGAGTAGAAGGGTGCCTTTGAATAAATGGGGGTACAAAGCCAGCAGAACTTCTGCTGTTGTTGGTAACTTGATACCTTGTACACCCGTGATACTAGATCAATACGTCCTCCACTGATGTTCCCTGGAAAGTAGTGGAGGAAAAGAGACATATGATAACTTACAAATATCAGTTCACTCGATTAACCGTGAGTGCTTGCTAATCAGATAAGTCCTGAAGCCTAATTTTTCTGGTACAGAAGCGGTTTTAGTACATTATTGCTCACATGTCAAGCTGGTAAGACTAACTTTATCACACAGAGAAATAAACTTAATCTGCAGGAATATTCAGCAAACAGTGTACTCCAGATGTAACTGCGCAGCACTTACCTTGTAGATAAGGTAGAGGAGGCTGACGATTCCAAGCCAAGTCTCATTGTCACCACTATATTGCTTAACGGGTGTATGCCCACCCAAGGATTGCCAGGCACTGGTAATGCTGACCAGCATAGCTTCCTTGGACTGAATAATTAGCATTATGGACCATTGCAGAAGACTCTACACCAACAAACGCTGTTCTATTCCCCCTGTGAGATCCATTGTCAATGGCTGATGATGTCTCATTCCCTTGATAATCAGGGGGAGCAAAATTGGTCATATCCATCATAGTAACATCAGGTTCAATAGGCCAGGCACCCGTTGGAGCAACAGAAGAGCTGGAGGCTGCCAATGTATCATGACAGGAGTACACTCCAGGAATTCCTTCGAGTTTTTTCTCTTAGAGGACCCTTGGCCATTGTCCATGAAAGGAAAACTCCTTCCGTAGCTATCTGTAGGAATGCCGATAACCCTCGGCATGCTTGAGAAAGGGAACTGATCATGTACTTCATGATTTACTGGAACAGGGAAGTCCCTGGAAGCCGATGGAGGAGCCATGTAAGGAACGTACTGAGTCGGTGATGGCACAGGAGGTCGATCAACATTTGTGGCTGCATGCTGATGATGGAAACCGTTGTGTTGCTGCATCCCAAAGAATAAAGCATTGTCATGGTGTTCTGGTGGATGATGCAACATGTTAGCAGGAGCCTGTATGATGGGTTGCTGAATGGACTGCGGGAAGTTTGGGATGCTCCCATAGAAGACACAAGGTTGATGATGGAGATACTCAGGACAATGTTGATCTGTTTCCAAGTCCATCATATTACTACTATATTGCATGTTCCTCTGCCCCCATGCCGAATAGTACTCTGCCGCTTATTGCCTGGTTCAGAAATAACAATATCATTATGGAACACAGATTGTGAATAATATGAAATTTAATATTATTATGAGACTGTTTCTGAGTGATGGACAGTACTAAGAAACCAGCCTCCCAGTACCACTAGATATTTGCAGAGAATGGGGAAAGTGACTCGGAAACATTACCATCCGGCAGAGGACAAAAAATATTAGATCACATAGCTTGTAATTATTTACCTGAGTAAAACTTCAAAATTTAGTTTCGCTACTTCTATTATGGAAAATAAGAGTTTCGAATGCTAGATTATCCCTGTATAAGATATCTGAATTAACATCCTGTATAACGACTTGTGGCATCGCACAGATTTCTTTTCACCTCGAAGATATTCAGAAAGATACTATAGAAGAATCTTGGTCCATGATTACAGAAGATCAAATATAAGTAAAAGAATAGTTATAATAAGGAAACATATTAATGTAGTACATCAGTCAGGACTCAGGAGTGGTAATATGGCTCCATCAACATAATTCACTTTAAAGGAAAACACAACTTTCACGGTAAATTCACTTCCAGCCCTCTCATTCTCATGAATTTGAGAACTTCCAACTTAGGATCTAGCAGAACTTATGATGGAAGAAACAGAGGCATTCTGTTATCCATGCTTCCTTAATCCATCATGTGATGGCTTCTTCCTCAATAAAGGAGCATCCTAATGAAAGTGACAAGACCAACGAAGATGATGAAGGGTTTTAACTTTCCCCAAGGGACTTACGCTGCTTGATCATAAACTAGATTAAGAAGTTCTAGTTTATTCTGAAACCATATTTTAGGAAGATGAGTTGAAAGAAGAACTTTATCCATCAGCGACAGTCATTTCCTTCATTATTGGCAACACATGCTACAGAAAGCTTGCTTAGGTTCTAATAGTTACCACAAAGTATGCTTGCTTACTTCTCTTCATCAGAATTTGCATACCTTATATGATCGGACCTCATTTACGTATTTACTATATATAAGGTAAGAGATATGAAGGATGAGTTACATAAACTCATATGGATGTGTAGAAGAGTTAAGTGAGAAACCATGCAACAATTACACTATAGACCCTTTATGATGCTTCCAAATTGGGGAGCAGTAGTAATGAAAGAAAAGTGTAAAATACAACGCTGAATCACAATCCTGAAGCCCTTGAGGTTTGTTCACTTCCTTGGTTTGCGGTGCAAACTATTGGGTAGCATAAGCTGACAAGTCTGACCAGAAACCTTAATAAATTATCTGACAAACCTTTATTTCTCATAACCTAATAGGGAACTCGGGCAAAAATAGATATCAATTTTGCAGTTTTGCCACCATCACCATTGTGTTTGAAGAGAAGAACTAACTACAGAAGCAAGTGTGAACATGTAACAACAAGATGACATAGTTGCATTCAAATCAAAATCATGCCTTTGATGGACACCATGAGAGAGACATGATACAGACATCAACACTGCAATATTTCATAACACCAATCCAATATCACTTATGACACAGCAAAATATCATTTGAATGCAGTTTATTAACATCATGGTTTGAAAATTAATGGTTGGGCTACAAGTTTCATCAGATGATTTGTGCATCGGCATCTCTTCATCGAAGCTGGAAGGGCATTAGATATTCAGTAATAGGTATGAGAATATTATTGCTAAGTGAAATTGGATTCACAAAGACAAACTCATGCATGCCAAAACTAAAATCATAAAGCAATTATGTGGATCATTAATGCAACAAAGATTTCAGCACAATTAGTAAATAACGAAGGACAAGTACAATCAAACAGATGAAGGGAAAAGTTCTCGAACACCCAAGAACTACCAATTGTAAGTACATAATGATTTACTCGAGTAACCATTATACCTAAGTGTCGGTTGCCCAACCAAAAGCCAACAGCCGCAACAAAAATAATCATCCTGATCACAATCTCAAATATCTATAGACATAAACAACAAACTCTGACTTGATCTTTTTTTAACAATATGGTTAGAATTCTCATTTTATTTACAGAAACACGCAGAATCAGAACTCAATTAGACAATTTCAATCTAAAACAAAACCTGATTAGACAAAACGTATTAGAACACAAGAACTAAATGATGACGTTACCAACAACGCTTAAACTTCCGATATTTCTTCACCTTTTCTATCCAATTAACTTGAATTAGCCCACAAAGCAAAAACCAAACACCAATAAAACCAGTTCCAATTAACTCACACAAATCCACAATCATGATAACTCTGTCATCATATCACCAGAAAAACAACATGCATTTATAAAACATCACAAAAAGCAAAAAAGTAGAATAATTGAAAACGAAATCAAACCTCTTTTTCATCAAACTTAACACAGCTTCGAAGTTGCCAACTTTGGTCCCACCAAACCAAAGCAATCCAAATTAACTGAATTCCCCCTGTATTAAATTCAATAAACAATTAAGAAAACCCTAAATTCTGCTCAGAATAATAGATGATCGATGATGATCATCTCAAAGTCATCAAAACACATTAAAGAAATAATCTTCGAAAGCTGTAATGCATGCATTCACATACCCAAAACATTTTTTGAACAATTAACCATATAATCACAAAAAAAAAATTAAATAGAAAGTGAAAATTTATTAAGATGGGTGATAAAAAAAAATGGAACCTTAAGTTGATGATGAAAAGGAGAAGAGCAAAATAGATCTCTGTTCGGAAAAAATTGCAGGAAAAATAATTATGAAGAAAGAAAATGAGAAGAATAATAAGACAAATGAGAGAAAGAGAAAGACAGAGATTTAATGTTAATTATTTTTATTGGAAATTTATTACAACTACTGTTTGCTGGTTTTGCAATAATATTTTCTTTTAGAATAATTTTCATTAAAAAGCAACAAGGAATTTTTATTGGTAATAAATAGCCCTACATTTTCCGGTTATTCTCAGACAACACCCTTTTGGGAGGGGTAATGTTAATGTTATCTCTAATTCATGAAAAATCTTGAAGCAAACTTATTTAGATGATTAATTAACATAAATAATTATTGCTTATCTTAGATGGCATGCTACTGATATTGATGGTATTATGGTGGGCGTTGATTAAAATATCGAAAATTAAGGAGTACTATATTAATTCATATATTAAAATTCATTAACAAAGGTGTATTAAAATAAAGGACATCTTGTAGTTGTTAGTAGGAGATAACGTGATTTGTCACATGAATATTGCCTTCATTATTGTTAATTGGTTGGTGTGTTATTAGTAGATATTCCGGATAAAAACAAGATAATGTGTTGATATTTTATGTAATATTCTACTAATAGTATCATAGTTTATTCCAAATATCGATTTTATTATTTTTAAAATTGTATTTCAACTTTTGAACTAAAAACAGATTCTCTATTTTTTTTATCATACATTACCAAACATCCAAAAGTATAAATATAGGGAAACGTGAGTTCAGTGGTTGTAGTTAGGGGTACTCATGTTGGTTTGATGCCTGAATTTACGGTTGATGGAGTTTTAGGTGATAAGAGGGCAGTGACCGGCTTACAGATGCGTGGAGAGCTACATCCTCCTCTGTTTCTTTATAGAGTTCCATTTGTTGTGTTTTTCTTTACAACGGATTCTTTTTCAAATTTTATCTCATGTATTAAATAGGGTTTATTTGTATCTAGTGCTTGTACATATTGAATTGGAATTTAAACAATCAATAATTGTTGAGTATATAGTTTAAAAAAATTTGATGGTTAAAAATTCACTTAAGTATATAAAATGTAATGACACTGACTAATCCTAAGTCAAAGGGTTGAGAAATTCAACGTCACTATTCTTGAACAACTTAACTTGAGAGATAAAATTATGAAATCGACCAATCGTAATTAAAAATGTTATAAAACTTGTTGATTACTCAATAGTCTAGTGAAATCTGATACAACTTCCATGTATGTAAAAGGTCATGGGTTCAAGTTTCGTTGGATACAATGGTCTCATATTTCATTCTAACTCTCTATTAGTTAGTAATTTCTGTATTCATTATTTGTAATACTACTATTATATTCAAACTTTCATCGATAATTTAAAAAAAAAAAAGAAAAAGAAAAATGTTACTCCCTCCGTCCCTAAAAGATTGTCACATTTTGATTTTTGTTAGTCAAACATTACAAAA
The DNA here is from genome assembly GCA_003412495.2 of Echium plantagineum. Classification (NCBI taxonomy): domain Eukaryota; kingdom Viridiplantae; phylum Streptophyta; class Magnoliopsida; order Boraginales; family Boraginaceae; genus Echium; species Echium plantagineum. Next base: position 43,872 of record QFAX02000618.1, read on the forward strand.
TTTGATCATGAATTCCCATTAAACGATAAGAAATAATATAGTCTTGTGGGACCTTGTTAGATTCGTATCAATATATATTTTGAAATAGTAACTTTTTATAATTTTTTTGCATGTAGCATAATAGATATTTGTGTTTTAAATCGTAGTTTGTTGACTACCAAAAGTCAAAATGTGACAATCTTTTAGGGACGGAGGGGTATATACAACTTGAAAATATAGGCATAGATTTGAAATTCAAGAAATAATTGAAAAGAGGAAAAGTGAATGCAAAACATACTAAAGGATGAAAGATTGAAATCTGTTTAGATTTTTTACCATGTTAGAGCTTGCATAAATTGTGGACGCATTGATTAATTGGAATAGAATTATTTTCATACATACTAATAATGAGTTGAGATTCTGAATTTGTGCCTAAAATTGATATGCAGTAATATTCCAATTATGTCATTTTCTAAATAATCCTTATACATATGTAAATTGAAGCTCTAATTGAGTGTAATGAACATACTAATAACTAATTAGTCATAAGTGATATTAAATGTGAAACATAATTAGAAAAATTAAAGTTAATAAATGAAGCATAAAATTGATAATGCAAAGAAGAAACATTGAAATAATTCCTGAATCGAAAATGGTAAATTGTGGTGAAAAAGAAAGAACATTAGCAGAGCAAGTAGTAACTAGCGGACGTTGGATGCAACAGCTCTCGCCCAGAATTTGAGTTGTGCTTTCATATCATCACTTGTTAGAACCGGTGAAGCTGACGTGCTCCTCTCTAGTCTCCTTCTTTCTTCAATATATGCTCTCCTTTTTTCTTCCGATTCTTCCTCTGTAATCCTCATCTCTTCCAACTTCGGAAGTTTTTTATTTCCTTAATTGGGCTCTCAATATCTGATCCTTTCATTACCTTTTTTGTTTCACATTAGCAAGACCGCTTTTCGTCTTTTCCCTTTCGATATATGTTGTCTCCGACTCCCTTCTTGCTCTGCCTTTCTTCTTGGATATTTGTTTTGGTATCAAATTCTGCATCGTGCTCGGATGTAAATACTTATTGCTAAATAATAAATATTTAAAAAACATTGTTTAATTTTGAACATAATGTTCTATTCGATCAAACTATATATTCTAGTTATACCTTCAGTGCACTTTAAGACATAATACCATGATAAATTAATGATACTAAAACAAAAGTAAGCCTATAAAGTAGAAATTAGCATTGCTTGGAAAACTAATAATCGAAAAGAAAGGTATAAGTATTATACCTTGGACATATTCTGTCGGGGAGGCAAGTACGAGATTGTCCTAAAGAAGCTTGCCGATCAAATTGCCCATGGAATAGTCACTTTTCTTCATCTTCATCAGAATGATCAATGTCTGTATCCATTGCTGGCAAAGATGGTGTCCGCTGGAGCCGATTATTATTACTTGTAGTAGTAGTAGTAGTAGTAGTATTGGATGTTTGTAGTTGTACCCTTGATGGATTGCTCCTAATTGGTGAAGGCATAGACGGTGTTCTGATCAAAGCAGGCGGCGGACGTGGTTGAGGAGGAGTACTAACAAGTTGTACATCAGGAGCACGAGCACGACCACAAGCATCGGGTGGAAATACTAGTTTGTTTATTGATGAATAGGTCATATGACTTCCCAGCCAACATCTCTTGACTAAGCTTAGAGGAAGGACAAGGATCGGAAAAACATCTAGACATGGTCCTTGATTTTCTATCAAGCAAGTTCCCGAAAAACCATCCTTCCTCTAATAGCTCTCCAGGCTCACCTTGAAGGAGATACCTTTGTGTCTTCACTAACATCCATAATCAAATACAACCTCTGCTTATTAGCCTCTAGATCGATCTCTATAAAAACAAAAAACAAACTAAGCCAAGATGTAAATAGATCCACAATAATGTTTGAGTTCTTTTATATTTATAATTCAATTGGAAAAAAAAAGGGGGGATGGATTGGGAGGGGCCATGTGGAGTTGAGAAGCATGTGCTACAACAATATTAAATTAGACTAGGAAACTTAGATGAGTGCAGAGCTTAAATAGTATTGAATATGACAAAAACTAGTTATAAATAATCTACGCCTCCAACACATATCAAAATATTTGTATGCTATGCTGCTTCCTTTATATTGGCTACAACTCATATGTTTGTGTGTTTTATTGGGCCAACCTATATGCGTCCAATAATAATTAATACTAGTATATGTAAATTATAATAAGTCCATTGCTCATTATTAAATATATAATTACGTGTGTAAAATTTCTAGTTACCTTATAAAATATATTACCAAATTGGGTATTAATTTACCGGTAAAAACGACTGGGATGATCACTTAACTTTGGAGCATGCAATCAGTTGATCACCTAACTGATTATGTAACGTGCCCATCACATGGTAGTTAATTAGGGACAATTTAGTAATTTCATATCTTAATTTTATGAAAAATAGTTAATCCCATTAAAATAAACCCAATCCCTAATTCGTCCCATTAAAATAGCCCATCACTGAATTGAGGATTGAGTTTGTTTTAATGGGATTAAACTATTTTTCAGAAATTAAGAATTGAAAAAATTAAATTGCCCCTGATTAACTACCACGTGATGGGCACGTGATGTAATTAGTCCATAATTAGCATTATTAATGAAGAATGTGTTGAATGGGAATGATTTGAAAATTTAGGTAATCAACTGGGATCTTTTGAAAATTAAGTGATCAACTGGTTCCATACCCCAAAGTTAAGTGATGATCTGAGTATTTGCCATTAATTAATTTACTTTACATAGTTATATATAGAGTAAGTAATTTTCATTATTACTCTTTATTATACACTACACGATGAATGGAATATAAAACATTATGATGATTATATTGTTGGCATGGGTATAGTTTATAGAGTTATTAATATGGTATTTTAGAGTGGTGAGTTGTAGCTTATGACAACTCCACACCATGTGAGCGCCCCTCATTCCATGGCTTGCAACAGAAAGGAACCTAATTAAATAAAACCACCACCTTTAATATTTTTTCACACAAACAGTCACACCTTATATTACGTGTATCTTTTCACATTTATTAACTTTCCCTTAATAAATACACACTCTAATCATCAAAATGCATACTTAACCTATTATGTTCAAATTATATTACGTGTATGTTTTTCACATTTATTAACTTCCTTAATATACACACTCTAATAATCATCAAAATTCATACATTAACCTTATTATGCTCATCGTAAGGCTCCACTATACTTTCCGATCTTTGCCCTAGGTTTTATGAAGAGGGAAATTGGAGGTGTCTCAACTCTCAAGACACGGATTTTGCTTTTTTACGAGACTCGAAATTATACCGTGCAAAAAGGCGAGACTTGTCCACCAAAGCTCTTAACCAATGGTAAGCTATATATGTCCCGGAGACTTAATTAAAACCTTATGATGATGAATTGATGATTATATATGTTTTCACATTATGGAGACTTTTAGTTTATCTAGAATGACAACGATGATGATTAATCAAGTTATCACAATTTCATTGGTTTTGCAATTTTTAAATTAAGATATAAATGCATATCATAGCTTGCCTTGATCGATCAGTTTATATATAATTATTTGATGACACTATTCATTTAAGATCGATATTATTGGTAGTAAATTATTGTTATATTATATGTTTGATGTTTTTCTGATGATGAAAATATTTGAACATGATGCAATTAAATTAAAGTCTTGGATGTATTC
>QFAX02000619.1:0-2500 GCA_003412495.2 Echium plantagineum
ACCATCAAACAAAACTATAATGATTTAATGGCCATTCGCAGTTTCACAGTCTGAATTAGTTCATACTTAACACATGCATGGCTTAATCTTTGAGACAAGCATATGACTACTGGCAGGATCAACCAGGTAGCAATCCTAAACGATGCTCTGATCGCACTTGCCAACAGGCTAGAAACGACAGAGCAGTCGTTCGCAAATAAGCGATGAAGCTTTGTTTAGGCAAAAAAGAGGAGTACACCTCGTGCCTAAAGAATAAACCGTGGCCAAGAGCTCGAGCAATATCCCTATGTACCGATCCCAACACATCCTAACAATGATGGGGAGTGGGACAGAGGTTTGCTACGTGTTCACCCATGCCACCCAACACAGGGCAACAAAGGGCGAATCATAACATTTAAGCATCCAATTACCGTTTAAATTGTAGGTATCCAACACGAGAAACTAGTATGATACCGAAGGCAATGTGGCCATCGATACACAACTGAAGAGGCAAGTGCGGATGAGCGTCGTTGCCGAAGCAAGGATCCAAACAACCGACACAAGCCAATCACCACTCATGTGCCTACACGTTTCGCAACCTCACCCCCAATTCAACAAAGAAAATACCCCGTAAGCAAAAATGCCTAGGAGCGTTTCAAAAGCCAAAAATAGGAACGAGGGAAGCACCGCTTGGCACGAGGTTCCAAGAGCGTTCAAAACGCACAGGACGACAAGGATAATCAGAGCGCCCCGGTCCAATAAAAGTTCGGGTTCATAGTTGACCGATCAAGGCGGGTTATATCGCAAGACGTCCGAGTCCACAGGCGGATTGGCAACTATGAGCGCGAAATTTGATTGGGATCGGGTGCTCTGTGCTTGGGTGGTCTTAGGAGAGCTAGGCAGTAGACACCAACCCCGTGCACCATTCTTAGGCAATTGCCACACATCCTAGAGTTTGACGGCCATTGGGGATGCGGCATCAATGAGCCAGGTCCATGGTCGATGGAACTAGAACGGGACAAAAGCTTCAAATAATGACTGGAAGTTCATAGCACCCACCATTTTTAGGTAGTGCCACACATCCTAGAGTTTGACGGCCATTGGGGATGCGGCATCAATGAGCCAGGTCCAATGGTCGATGGTAACTAGAACGGGACAACAGCTTTCGAATGATGACCAGTATGCCGAAACGATCGTCTTGCCATCTAGATGGGAAAACATCACCTAAACGACTGCCAGCTCGCCACGCCCACCCTAGGCAACCTGATCAGTATTTTGCGCCAGCCAGAGGGGGTGCCTGGCATACTAATCGTCCTGCAACTCGGGAACCTAGACCCCCTATAGTACACAAATATGCAAAATCCAAGTTTTAGCATGTGACATTGAAAAAGCTGGTGACGCATAAAGTTTGTTTGCAAGGTATATGAAGCTTTTGTTATGAAATATATAATATGATTGTTATATGAATATTAATGATGAAAAATGTAAACTTTCATATAAAAATATAAAACAATATATTTTAATGCTTTTTTTAACTATTTAATTTCCGAAAAATACAAAATGACTATTTTGTTATGAAATAACCATAAAATATTATTGTTATATATATAGTAATGATTAAAAATGTAAACTTTCATAATAAAAATGAAAAAATATATATTTTTAATTACTTTTTAACTATTTAGTTCCGAAAAATACAAAATGACTATTTTGTTATGAAAAAAACCATAAATATTATTGTTTATAACAATAGTAATGAGTAAAAAATGTAAACTTTCATAATAAAATATAAAAATATATATTTAATTACTTTTTAACTATTTAATATCCGAAAAATACAAAATGACTATTTTGTTATGAATAACCATAAAATATTATTGTTATAAACAATAGTAATGATTAAAAATGTAAACTTTCATAATAAAAAATATAAAAAATATATATTTTAATTACTTTTTAACTATTTAGTTTCCGAAAATAACAAAACATACTCATATGACTTGTTTTTAATAGAAATAACCATAAAATATTATTGTTATATAAATAGTATGATGGAAAATGTAAACTTTCATAATAAAAATATAAAAATATATATTTTTTTATTACTTTTTAAACTATTTAATTTCCAAAAAATCAAAACCATACTCATATGACTAGTTTTCATGTCAAATAACCATAAATATTATTGTTATATGATGGAAAATGTAAACTTTCATAATAAAATATAAATTAATAGAGCTTAATTACTTTTTAACTATTTAATTTTCCGAAAAAATCAAAAACATACTCAGAGACTGAATGGAAATAACCATAAAATATTATTGTTATGAATATTAATGAGGAAAATTAAACTTTCATAATAAAATATAAATTAAATATATTTTATTACGTTTTTCACTATTTAATTTTCCGAAAAATCAAAACCATACTCATATGGACTAGTTTGATGTCAAATAACCATAAATTATTATTGTTATATGAATATTAGTGATGGAAATGTAAACTTTCATAAAATAAATTA
>QFAX02000619.1:10000-12500 GCA_003412495.2 Echium plantagineum
AGACCAAGTCTAAATCTGCAAAATCTGGTTCTAAGGGCAAAAATGCTGCAATTGTTGATGAACTAGATGTTCAGCAGAATTCTGGGATCAATTCTGGGCAGCTGAATGTTAGTGGTGGTGCGCCTGGGTTGTTTGAGTTTGGCCACGGTGGCTCCGGCCAGGCAGGTGCTCAGACGAGTGGTGGAAACCTGGGTGGGAAGCCCAAAGGTCAGAAGCAGTCCAATCGACGCTCAAACGGCTCCAAAGCCTCGTGGGTGCCAAAAGACTCTTCGAATACTCCATCATTTAATGCTGTCGGTTCCTTGCCTGTGGGACCCGTAAATTCGAATGTTGCTGCATCTAATGCTGACACAAACAAGCTACCTAACTTCTCAAACAAGTCCCATAATGATCCAAGCCTTGAGGGCCCACGCCCAAACAAGTCTTTGCAGACTGGTAAGACGGCCCACTCCAATAAGACCGGTGCTACCTCTTCTAACTCTGGGCCCAAGTCCAAATCTTTTGCTGGGCAGTTTCATGATAATAGAACTGGGATCTATGGTCAAAAGCTTAGGACCTTGAGCATGGAGGGGGAGGCCGTTCAATTTGATGCTAACGATGAAGTCCCCTTTGATGATACTTGGGGATTTTGTCTCATTGGTTGTTTTACAGGTCCCTTCCCGGGTCGGGATGCTCTCAATTCAATCATGGCTGGTTGGAATGCTAAATGTAGGGCTATTCCATATGGCAAGGGCTGGACAATCTTCAGATTTACCTCTAACGAGGATCGCCTCAAGGTACTCGATGGTGGCCCATACATGGTGTACGGTAAAACTCTTATTCTCAAACTTGTTGATCATAACGTTGTTTTTTCCGATGACATGTTTACTAGAGTTCCTACATGGGTCCTTTTTCATGATGTCCCTTGGTCAATTTGGAGTGAGTCCGGACTTAGTAAGTTGGCCTCTAAAATTGGTACTCCTTTGTACACGGACAAGATAACTAAGGAGAAAACTAGACTTAATTATGCACGTTGCCTCATTGAAATTGACACTAGTAGGCCTCCATTACTTGAATTTCCTTGCATCCTTCCTAATGGGTCTACATTTGTGCAAAAAGTATCTTATGAGCATTATCCCTCATATTGTCATCATTGTAAGGTCTTTGGGCATAATCATTTTACTTGCTCTACTCTTTTCCCTCACCTTAATATGAATGCTACCTTTGTGTTTGGTGACAATTCGAGTAAAACTAAGAATGCTAAGGAGACTAAGCAAGCTCCTAAGAGTAAGAATAATGTGGCCACTAAGGGTTCGAACCCTCATGTTCCTAACCGTTCACATGAGGCCACGAAGAAGGCCAATGGGTCGAAGGCAAAGGTGGGCAAAAACGGAAAGGTAAACGCCAAAGCCCCTAAGTCTCTTAATACCCTTTCTTCTAATCCATTCGAAGTATTAGCTCCCAAGGCAGGTTCGAAGTACCCAGCTCACCATGTGCACGAGCCTTTTGACATTTGCCTTGCTCCTCCGGTCAAGCATAATGCCGATCACGCCGAGTCCAGTGGTGCTCCCAAAGCCGTGGAGCTTTCTGAGAAGGAGGCTAATGCAGATTGCGAGATGATCTTAGCTCAAAATGTTGATGACCAAATTGATATGGATGACACCATGGAAGCTCCGAATGAAGCATGGCAAACCGTTGGTCCAAACGGCAAGGCACTGAAAGACCAAATGCGCGGAGGGGCTCCATCCTCCTCTGTTTCCCAATGACGATTCTCTCCTGGAATGTTCGCGGCTTGTGTGGACGAGGAACCAACAAGATCGTTACTCAACATTTGGTCGGTAAATTATGTAACCTTCATTCTATTTCCTTGCTTTGTCTACTTGAAACTAAGATGACTAGGGATCGTTTTACTGCTTTTAAATCCCTTCGTTTTTCTAGTTGGGACTCTTGCACTAACTCTGATTTTGTAGATGGTGGCCGCATGGTTGTTTTATGGGATCCGTCTCGTATTAACTGTGTTGTCATTGGAATGGACGGCCAACATATCCACCTTCAGTGCCACTGTAAAATTACACAGTTAACTTTTTTTGTTACTTGCGTGTACCCTTTTTATAGTGTAGGTGAGAGGAAAGTACTTTGGGACCATCTCACTCACGTGGGCCAAAGTATGACCTCTCCTTGGTGTATTGTTGGCGACTTTAATTGCTACTGCTCCCCGGATGAAAAGAATGGAGGTCCACCCCTTCGGCCTTATGTGCTTAAGGATCTGGATACCTTCAGACTTACATCCCGATTGACGGATGCCCCCTCGACTGGCCCTTTCTTCACATGGAGTAATGGTAAGATTTCCTCCAAGCTTGATCGTGCCTTCATCAATCAGGCTTGGAGCGATTTGAGACTCGACTGTAGGGCGCACTTCTTGCCTATGGAACCTGTTTCCGACCACAGACCCTTCACTTTATCTTTTTCAGGTTCTCCGCCAATAGGTAATCGTCCCTTCAAGTTTATGAATATGTGGATG
>QFAX02000620.1:0-23385 GCA_003412495.2 Echium plantagineum
CTGCTGTTAGAAAATGAGCAGATTCTGAATACTTTGTCCCATCCAACAACGGGAACGAACGGTAAAACGGGGTCGTAAAACATCTCTAACTGACCTCTGATCGTATTTGTTCTTGCTCCCCCTGGCTTCTCTATTGTCCTAATGGATGCTATTAAAAAATGAGCAGTATCTGAATACATTTTGCACCCATGCTTTAAAACGGGAACGAACGGTAAAACGGGGTCGTAAAACATCCAAACGACATCCGATCGCGTTTGTTTCTTGCCTCCCCAGGCTTCTCTATGGTCCGTACTGGTTGCAGTTAAAAAATGAGCAGCATCTAAGTACTTTTTGTACCCATGCTCAAAACGGGACTAACGGTACAATGGGGTCGTAAAACATCCAAACGACCTTCAACCACGTTCGTGCTTGCTCCCCCACACTTCTCTATGGTCCTACTGGCTGCTGTTAAAAAATGAGAAGATTCTGAGTACTTTTTGTACACATGGTCAAAACAGGACGAACGGTACAATGGGGTTGTAAAAACATCCAAACGACCTCTGATCGCGTTTGTTCTTGCTCCCCCGGGGCTTCTCAATGGTCCTACTGGCTTCTGTTAAAAAAATGAGCAGTTTCTGATTAATACTTGTACCCATGCTAAAAACGGGACAAACGGTACAACGGGGTCGTCAAACATCCAAATGACCTCCGATCGCGTTTGTTTTGCTCCCCCTGGCTTCTCTATGGTCGTACAGGATGCTATTAAAATATGAGCAGATTCTGAATACTTTTGTACCCATCCTTAAACCGGGACGAACGGTAAAAAAGGGGTCGTAAAACTTCCAAAACAACATCCGATCGCATTTGTTTTTGCTCCCCCGGGCTTCTCTATGGTCGTACTGGCTGCTGTCAAAAAATGAGCAGCATCCTAATAGTTTTTGTACCATTCTCAAAACGGGACTAACGAAAAAACAGGGTCGTAAAACATCCAAACGACCTCTGATCGCGTTTGTTCTTGCTCCCCCGGGCTTCTCAATGGTCCTACTGGCTTTTGTTAAAAAAATGAGAAGTTTCTGATTACTACTTGTACCCATGCTCAAAACGGTACAAAACGGTACACGGGGTCGTCAAACATCCAAATGACCTCCGATCGCGTTTGCTCCCCCTGGCTTCTCTATGGTCCTACAGGATGCTATTAAAATATGAGCAGATTCTGAATACTTTTTGTACCCATCCTTAAAACCGGACGAACGGTAAAATGGGGTTGTAAAACTTCCAAACAACATCCGATCGAATTTGTTTTTGCTCCCCCGGGCTTCTCTATGGTTGTACTGGCTGTTGTAAAAAAAATGAGCAGCATCCTAATAGTTTTTGTACCCATGCTCAAAACGGGACTAACGACAAAACAGGGTCGTAAAACATCCAAACGACCTCCGATCACGTTCGTTCTTGCTCCCTCACGCTTCTCTATGGTCATACTGGCTGCTGTTAGAAAATGAGCAGATTCTGAATACTTTTTGTACCCATGCCCACAACGGGACGAACGGTAAAACGGGGTCGTAAAACATCCAAACAACCTCTGATCGTATTTGTTCTTGCTCCCCCTGGCTTCTCTATTGTCCTAATGGATGCTATTAAAAATGAGCAGATTCTGAATACATTTTGCACCCATGCTTAAAACGGACGAACGGTAAAACGGGATCGTAAAACATCCAAACGACATCCGATCGCGTTTGTTCTTGCCTTCCCGGGCTTCTCTATGGTCGTACTGGTTGCTGTTAAAAAATGAGCAGCATCTAAGTACTTTTTGTACCCATGCTCAAAACGGGACTAACGGTACAATGGGGTCGTAAAACATCCAAACGACCTTCGACCACGTTCGTGCTTGCTCCCCCACACTTCTCTATGGTCCTACTGGCTGTTGTTAAAAAATGAGCAGATTCTGAGTACTTTTTGTACCCATGGTCAAAACAGGACGAACGGTACAATGGGGTCGTAAAACATCCAAACGACCTCTGATCGCGTTTGTTCTTGCTCCCCCGGGCTTCTCAATGGTCCTACTGGCTTCTGTTAAAAAAATGAGCAGTTTCTGATTACTACTTGTACCCATGCTAAAAACGGGACAAACGGTAAAACGGGGTCGTCAAACATCCAAATGACCTCCGATCGCGTTTGTTTTGCTCCCCCTGGCTTCTCTATGGTCCTACAGGATGCTATTAAAATATGAGCAGATTCTGAATACTTTTTGTACCCATCCTTAAAACGGGACGAACGGTAAAAAGGGGTCGTAAAACTTCCAAACAACATCCGATCGCATTTGTTTTTGCTCCCCCGGGCTTCCCTATGGTCGTACTGGCTGCTGTCAAAAAATGAGCAGCATCCTAATAGTTTTTGTACCATGCTCAAAACGGGACTAACGACAAAACAGGGTCGTAAAACATCCAAACGACCTCCGATCACGTTCGTTCTTGCTCCCTCACGCTTCTCTATGGTCATACTGGCTGCTGTTAGAAAATGAGCAGATTCTGAATACTTTTTGTCCCATGCCCACAACGGGACGAACGGTAAAACGGGGTCGTAAAACATCCTAACAACCTCTGATCGTATTTGTTCTTGCTCCCCCTGGCTTCTCTATTGTCCTAATGGATGCTATTAAAAAATGAGCAGTATCTGAATACATTTTGCACCCATGCTTAAAACGGGACGAACGGTAAAACGGGGTCGTAAAACATCCAAACGACATCCGATCGCGTTTGTTCTTGCCTCCCCAGGCTTCTCTATGGTCGTACTGGTTGCAGTTAAAAAATGAGCAGCATCTAAGTACTTTTTGTACCCATGCTCAAAACGGGACTAACGGTACAATGGGGTCGTAAAACATCCAAACGACCTTCAACCACGTTCGTGCTTGCTCCCCCACACTTCTCTATGGTCCTACTGGCTGCTGTTAAAAAATGAGAAGATTCTGAGTACTTTTTGTACACATGGTCAAAACAGGACGAACGGTACAATGGGGTTGTAAAACATCCAAACGACCTCTGATCGCGTTTGTTCTTGCTCCCCCGGGGCTTCTCAATGGTCCTACTGGCTTCTGTTAAAAAAATGAGCAGTTTCTGATTAATACTTGTACCCATGCTAAAAACGGGACAAACGGTACAACGGGGTCGTCAAACATCCAAATGACCTCCGATCGCGTTTGTTTTGCTCCCCCTGGCTTCTCTATGGTCGTAGAGGATGCTATTAAAATATGAGCAGATTCTGAATACTTTTTGTACCCATCCTTAAACCGGGACGAACGGTAAAAAGGGGTCGTAAAACTTCCAAACAACATCCGATCGCATTTGTTTTTGCTCCCCCGGGCTTCTCTATGGTCGTACTGGCTGCTGTCAAAAAATGAGCAGCATCCTAATAGTTTTTGTACCATTCTCAAAACGGGACTAACGACAAAACAGGGTCGTAAAACATCCAAACGACCTCTGATCGCGTTTGTTCTTGCTCCCCCGGGTTTCTCAATGGTCCTACTGGCTTTTGTTAAAAAAATGAGCAGTTTCTGATTACTACTTGTACCCATGCTCAAAACGGTACAAAACGGTACAACGGGGTCGTCAAACATCCAAATGACCTCCGATCGCGTTTGCTCCCCCTGGCTTCTCTATGGTCCTACAGGATGCTATTAAAATATGAGCAGATTCTGAATACTTTTTGTACCCATCCTTAAAACCGGACGAACGGTAAAATGGGGTTGTAAAACTTCCAAACAACATCCGATCGAATTTGTTTTTGCTCCCCCGGGCTTCTCTATGGTTGTACTGGCTGTTGTAAAAATAATGAGCAGCATCCTAATAGTTTTTGTACCCATGCTCAAAACGGGACTAACGAAAAAACAGGGTCGTAAAACATCCAAACGACCTCCGATCACGTTCGTTCTTGCTCCCTCACGCTTCTCTATGGTCATACTGGCTGCTGTTAGAAAATGAGCAGATTCTGAATACTTTTTGTACCCATGCCCACAACGGGACGAACGGTAAAACGGGGTCGTAAAACATCCAAACAACCTCTGATCGTATTTGTTCTTGCTCCCCCTGGCTTCTCTATTGTCCTAATGGATGCTATTAAAAAATGAGCAGATTCTGAATACATTTTGCACCCATGCTTAAAACGGGACGAACGGTAAAACGGGGTCGTAAAACATCCAAACGACATCCGATCGCGTTTGTTCTTGCCTTCCCGGGCTTCTCTATGGTCGTACTGGTTGCTGTTAAAAAATGAGCAGCATCTAAGTACTTTTTGTACCCATGCTCAAAACGGGACTAACGGTACAATGGGGTCGTAAAACATCCAAATGACCTTCGACCACGTTCGTGCTTGCTCCCCCACACTTCTCTATGGTCCTACTGGCTGCTGTTAAAAAATGAGCAGATTCTGAGTACTTTTTGTACCCATGGTCAAAACAGGACGAACGGTACAATGGGGTCGTAAAACATCCAAACGACCTCTGATCGCGTTTGTTCTTGCTCCCCCGGGCTTCTCAATGGTCCTACTGGCTTCTGTTAAAAAAATGAGCAGTTTCTGATTACTACTTGTACCCATGCTAAAAACGGGACAAACGGTACAACGGGGTCGTCAAACATCCAAATGACCTCCGATCGCGTTTGTTTTGCTCCCCCTGGCTTCTCTATGGTCCTACAGGATGCTATTAAAATATGAGCAGATTCTGAATACTTTTTGTACCCATCCTTAAAACGGGACGAACGGTAAAAAGGGGTCGTAAAACTTCCAAACAACATCCGATCGCATTTGTTTTTGCTCCCCCGGGCTTCCCTATGGTCGTACTGGCTGCTGTCAAAAAATGAGCAGCATCCTAATAGTTTTTGTACCATGCTCAAAACGGGACTAACGACAAAACAGGGTCGTAAAACATCCAAACGACCTCCGATCACGTTCGTTCTTGCTCCCTCACGCTTCTCTATGGTCATACTGGCTGCTGTTAGAAAATGAGCAGATTCTGAATACTTTTTGTCCCATGCCCACAACGGGACGAACGGTAAAACGGGGTCGTAAAACATCCTAACGACCTCTCATCGTATTTGTTGTTGCTCCCCCTGGCTTCTCTATTGTCCTAATGGATGCTATTAAAAAATGAGCAGTATCTGAATACATTTTGCACCCATGCTTAAAACGGGACGAACGGTAAAACGGGGTCGTAAAACATCCAAACGACATCCGATCGCGTTTGTTCTTGCCTCCCCAGGCTTCTCTATGGTCGTACTGGTTGCAGTTAAAAAATGAGCAGCATCTAAGTACTTTTTGTACCCATGCTCAAAACGGGACTAACGGTACAATGGGGTCGTAAAACATCCAAACGACCTTCAACCACGTTCGTGCTTGCTCCCCCACACTTCTCTATGGTCCTACTGGCTGCTGTTAAAAAATGAGAAGATTCTGAGTACTTTTTGTACACATGGTCAAAACAGGACGAACGGTACAATGGGGTTGTAAAACATCCAAACGACCTCTGATCGCGTTTGTTCTTGCTCCCCCGGGGCTTCTCAATGGTCCTACTGGCTTCTGTTAAAAAAATGAGCAGTTTCTGATTAATACTTGTACCCATGCTAAAAACGGGACAAACGGTACAACGGGGTCGTCAAACATCCAAATGACCTCCGATCGCGTTTGTTTTGCTCCCCCTGGCTTCTCTATGGTCGTACAGGATGCTATTAAAATATGAGCAGATTCTGAATACTTTTTGTACCCATCCTTAAACCGGGACGAACGGTAAAAAGGGGTCGTAAAACTTCCAAACAACATCCGATCGCATTTGTTTTTGCTCCCCCGGGCTTCTCTATGGTCGTACTGGCTGCTGTCAAAAAATGAGCAGCATCCTAATAGTTTTTGTACCATTCTCAAAACGGGACTAACGACAAAACAGGGTCGTAAAACATCCAAACGACCTCTGATCGCGTTTGTTCTTGCTCCCCCGGGCTTCTCAATGGTCCTACTGGCTTTTGTTAAAAAAATGAGCAGTTTCTGATTACTACTTGTACCCATGCTCAAAACGGTACAAAACGGTACAACGGGGTCGTCAAACATCCAAATGACCTCCGATCGCGTTTGCTCCCCCTGGCTTCTCTATGGTCCTACAGGATGCTATTAAAATATGAGCAGATTCTGAATACTTTTTGTACCCATCCTTAAAACCGGACGAACGGTAAAATGGGGTTGTAAAACTTCCAAACAACATCCGATCGCATTTGTTTTTGCTCCCCCGGGCTTCTCTATGGTTGTACTGGCTGTTGTAAAAAAAATGAGCAGCATCCTAATAGTTTTTGTACCCATGCTCAAAACGGGACTAACGACAAAACAGGGTCGTAAAACATCCAAACGACCTCCGATCACGTTCGTTCTTGCTCCCTCACGCTTCTCTATGGTCATACTGGCTGCTGTTAGAAAATGAGCAGATTCTGAATACTTTTTGTACCCATGCCCACAACGGGACGAACGGTAAAACGGGGTCGTAAAACATCCAAACAACCTCTGATCGTATTTGTTCTTGCTCCCCCTGGCTTCTCTATTGTCCTAATGGATGCTATTAAAAATGAGCAGATTCTGAATACATTTTGCACCCATGCTTAAAACGGGACGAACGGTAAAACGGGGTCGTAAAACATCCAAACGACATCCGATCGCGTTTGTTCTTGCCTTCCCGGGCTTCTCTATGGTCGTACTGTTTCTGTTAAAAAATGAGCAGCATCTAAGTACTTTTTGTACCCATGCTCAAAACGGGACTAACGGTACAATGGGGTCGTAAAACATCCAAACGACCTTCGACCACGTTCGTGCTTGCTCACCCACACTTCTCTATGGTCCTACTGGCTGCCTTTAAAAAATGAGCAGATTCTGAGTACTTTTTGTACCCATGGTCAAAACAGGACGAACGGTACAATGGGGTCGTAAAACATCCAAACGACCTCTGATCGCGTTTGTTCTTGCTCCCCCGGGCTTCTCAATGGTCCTACTGGCTTCTGTTAAAAAAATGAGCCGTTTCTGATTACTACTTGTACCCATGCTAAAAACGGGACAAACGGTACAACGGGGTCGTCAAACATCCAAATGACCTCCGATCGCGTTTGTTTTGCTCCCCCTGGCTTCTCTATGGTCCTACAGGATGCTATTAAAATATGAGCAGATTCTGAATACTTTTTGTACCCATCCTTAAAACGGGACGAACGGTAAAAAGGGGTCGTAAAACTTCCAAACAACATCCGATCGCATTTGTTTTTGCTCCCCCGGGCTTCCCTATGGTCGTACTGGCTGCTGTCAAAAAATGAGCAGCATCCTAATAGTTTTTGTACCATGCTCAAAACGGGACTAACGACAAAACAGGGTCGTAAAACATCCAAACGACCTCCGATCACGTTCGTTCTTGCTCCCTCAGGCTTCTCTATGGTCATACTGGCTGCTGTTAGAAAATGAGCAGATTCTGAATACTTTTTGTCCCATGCCCACAACGGGACGAACGGTAAAACGGGGTCGTAAAACATCCTAACGACCTCTGATCGTATTTGTTCTTGCTCCCCCTGGCTTCTCTATTGTCCTAATGGATGCTATTAAAAAATGAGCAGATTCTGACACTACTACAAAATGTCACTTAGACGACACCCACTTAGACAACCCTTGAGAAAAGGGGTCGTCTAAGTGGCACTTGGACGACCTCAAACGGGGGGGTCGGCCAAGTGAGAACTTAGACGACCCCATGTGGTGTCGTTTAAGTTATTTTGAAATTAAAAAAAAAAAAGAAAAAATTGTAGCACTTGGACGACCCCACGCGGGAGGGTCGTCCAAGTTGATTAAATGATAAAAAAAAAAAATTAAATTGTAGCACTTGGACGACCCCACGCGGGAGGGTCGTCCAAGTGATTAAAAAATTAAAAAAAAAAAATTAAATTGTACCACTTGGACGACCCCACGCGGGAGGGTCGTCCAAGTGATTAAAAATTAAAAAAAGAAAATTATTTTCGGGTTATTTCACTACCCCCCCCCCCCCCCCCGCCCCCTCCCCCCCCCCCAAAACCCATCTGCGAAATTGAAGAACCAGCACAGTAGTGCTCCAAAACCCCACCCCCAAAACAAATTAAACAAGCTCCTCCTCCTCCTCCTCCATTGTTCAAGGACTCGATTCATCTTCTTCCCAAGCTCCCCCTCCTTCTCCATTGTTCAAGTAAGTATTTTTTTTAATTTTTGATTTATTATTGTAATTTAAGTTTGAATTAATTAGTTATTTTGTTTATTGAAATAATTAGCTTGCATTTATTTGTTAACTTGTACATACCATTGTTCAAAATCTGATAAGGACTTCATTTTGATTTCTGGGTTTATTTCATAGTTTATTGTTTGGTAATTACTCATTTTTATAATCAGATCTAGTTATAGACTTAATTTTGACTTACGGATTTATTCATGTAGCATATTGAGTATTTGTTTGTTACTCATTTTTAGATAAAGATCTATTAAACACTTAATCTTGAATTAATTTTGCTTTGTACCTTGGGCTGAGCAGATCTGTATACTACTGGTTGGTCCTTAATCTGGTCTGATTTGGATCCTTAAGGATCTGTATTTTTCTTGTATTTCTTGCATACATCGCCATCTTAACGTACCAGAAGAAATGGGTTTGAAGGTATTTTCAATTGCATTTTTCGGCGTTTAATCATTGATCTCCAGAGTTTTTATATATATATATATTTGATCTTTAAATTGCAATCTTGATTTCTATTATGGATATCTTGTATGCTGATTGTTACATGACCTTCGTTTACGTTAAACATTTGCGATATTGAATATTAAGAGATTATTCGAATTATGTTTAATATGTTGGCCTCTTTGATATTTCCATATTGGTTCAAGATTCGTCACTGATAACGTCTTTGTGTATATCTATTATATGAATCATACATTCCTGATTTATTGTTGGTGTATTTGACGACAATAAGATAACTAAAAAACGAATCATGTTTCGTTTGATGTATTTGCGATATTTAAATTGCTTCAAGATCTGTCCGTTTTGACAAATGTCTCTGTTTATAACGAGTTTCGTGAAGGGAGGGTCATCATGTATTCCTGATTTGATGTTTGGGGTAAGGGAGTGTGTACCTTCCAGCCCCCTATCTCGCTTAGGTGGCTCCGAGCTTCTTTGAAAGCATTGGTACATATTGACGTTGACTGATTATATCTACATCGAGCAGGGCCATATTTGTGGAGTATTTTGATTTATAATGTTTTACATGTTGTAAACTTATTAGATGTTTTTGCTGAATTATTGTTGCAGGAAGAGTTTGAGCAGTATGCAGAGAAAGCAAAGACATTGCCAGATGGTACTAGCAACGAGAACAAGCTGATTCTGTATGGACTTTACAAGCAGGCGACAGTTGGAAATGTGAACACGAGTAAGACGAATGCTCAACATTTTCGTCATTTTGTTTGTTGTTGAAAGTATTCTATTGCTTAACATGTACTGTATCTTACCATGAAAAGAAATGTTGTGAAATTCGTATATTTTGTTGATACAGAAATATCCACTCCAGGTAACTCATATGTTCTCTACCACATAAAGATGTGGACATCTACCAGCCAACTAAATAACTTGTTCTATGTTTCCATATGTCTTATCTATCAAGTTATTCATTCTAAATGTCTTATTTGTCACTAGTCATACTGGTTATGGCTTTCGGTGAAAGTTTGCACATGTTTTCTACTTCCATTGCTTCATATTGAAGTGATACCAATACTGGAATTTATTCTGTGACATGAGTACATAATATTGCCATTGCCTTGAACGGTTGATTAGAACTTTACATGAACTTCTCGCATCAAAAGTTTGCTTTACTTGCCTTACTGTCATAGGGAATAGCAGAGATATATTATTGTTCGTATAATGTTATATTATTGTTCGTCTTTTTGGATCCTGGTAGATAATGATTGCTTGTGATACATTCTATTATATCTAAGAGCCATATAATGTAAGATATTTAAAATATAGTAATGTTTTTATTTGTTTGTTGAATTATTTTGTTTATTAGTTATGTTGATTGATTTTGGAACTGTTAGATTTTTGCAAATATAAGAAAATGATTGATTAATTAGACTTGGAAAAAAGTGTTCGATGAAATTAAATTTAGCAATGTTTATTTGAATTAAATTTGATGAGTGTACAGGTACCAAGTTGGACAATCTAGCTGTGGCGACCAAGTCTTACAATACTCCATAAGTGTTTTTTCCATCGCTCTCTTTTCTTTTCAAATCTAGTTATTTGATAGTGTATTACCCAATTTTAGTTTTCTATATAGTTCATCTTTTTGTGTCATTCAACCATCTGTATATATTAATTCGATTTTTTTTAGATATTATATCACTATTGCTATTTTTCATAACAATTGATATTTATTTTATTGTCTATCAGGTAAAAAATCATGAAGAATCGATGTGGATGAAAAGAAGATGTTAAATTTTTCATCTTCTTATTTTATGTAATTTTGTAGTGTTTAAATTTTTTAATGTAAAATTACTTATTTTATTATAAGTATAGGATATTTTAGTTTTTTAGTTTTTATTTGTAGTTTTTGTAATTGTTATAATAAGAATAACAAATATTGTAATCGATACAAATATAATTTGTATATGACTTTTGGAATTATTGTTAAATCTTTATATATGGTTCTCAAGCATTATATGAATTAATAATTAAGTATATATACATATAGAAAAATTAAAAAAAAACTAAAATATATATATAATTCACATTAAATATAATAATATTCAAAAAAAAAAATTCACTTGGACGACCTCACAAGGGAGGGTTGGCCAAGTGAGCTCACTTGGACGACCTCACGCGGGGGGGTCGGCCAAGTGAGCCACTTGGACGACCTCACACGGGGGGGTCGGCTAAGTGAGCACTTGGCCGACCCCCCCGTGTGAGGTCGTCCAAGTGGCTCACTTGGCCGACCCCCCCGCGTGAGGTCGTCCAAGTGAGTTCCACTTGGCCGACCCCTCTAATCCCAACCCTTAAATGTGTCGTCTAAGTGACTTTTATGGGGTTGGCTAAGTGATATTTTGTAGTAGTGTGAATACATTTTGCACCCATGCTTAAAACGGGACGAACGGTAAAACGGGGTCGTAAAACATCCAAACGACATCCGATCGCGTTTGTTCTTGCCTCCCGAGGCTTCTCTATGGTCGTACTGGTTGCAGTTAAAAAATGAGCAGCATCTAAGTACTTTTTGTACCCATGCTCAAAACGGGACTAACGGTACAATGGGGTCGTAAAACATCCAAACGACCTTCAACCACGTTCGTGCTTGCTCCCCCACACTTCTCTATGGTCCTACTGGCTGCTGTTAAAAAATGAGAAGATTCTGAGTACTTTTTGTACCCATGGTCAAAACAGGACGAACGGTACAATGGGGTTGTAAAACATCCAAACGACCTCTGATCGCGTTTGTTCTTGCTCCCCCGGGGCTTCTCAATGGTCCTACTGGTTTCTGTTAAAAAAATGAGCAGTTTCTGATTAATACTTGTACCCATGCTAAAAACGGGACAAACGGTACAACGGGGTCGTCAAACATCCAAATGACCTCCGATCGCGTTTGTTTTGCTCCCCCTGGCTTCTCTATGGTCGTACAGGATGCTATTAAAATATGAGCAGATTCTGAATACTTTTTGTACCCATCCTTAAACCGGGACGAAACGGTAAAAAGGGGTCGTAAAACTTCCAAACAACATCCGATCGCATTTGTTTTTGCTCCCCCGGGCTTCTCTATGGTCGTATTGGCTGCTGTCAAAAAATGAGCAGCATCCTAATAGTTTTTGTACCATTCTCAAAACGGGACTAACGACAAAACAGGGTCGTAAAAC
The DNA here is from genome assembly GCA_003412495.2 of Echium plantagineum. Taxonomy (NCBI): domain Eukaryota; kingdom Viridiplantae; phylum Streptophyta; class Magnoliopsida; order Boraginales; family Boraginaceae; genus Echium; species Echium plantagineum. The sequence continues at coordinate 11,884 of QFAX02000620.1, forward strand.
ATCCAAACGACCTCTGATCGCGTTTGTTCTTGCTCCCCCGGGCTTCTCAATGGTCCTACTGGCTTTTGTTAAAAAAATGAGCAGTTTCTGATTACTACTTGTACCCATGCTCAAAACGGTACAAAAGGGTACAACGGGGTCGTCAAACATCCAAATGACCTCCGATCGCGTTTGCTCCCCCTGGCTTCTCTATGGTCCTACAGGATGCTATTAAAATATGAGCAGATTCTGAATACTTTTTGTACCCATCCTTAAAACCGGACGAACGGTAAAATGGGGTTGTAAAACTTCCAAACAACATCCGATCGCATTTGTTTTTGCTCCCCCGGGCTTCTCTATGGTTGTACTGGCTGTTGTAAAAAAATGAGCAGCATCCTAATAGTTTTTGTACCCATGCTCAAAACGGGACTAACGACAAAACAGGGTCGTAAAACATCCAAACGACCTCCGATCACGTTCGTTCTTGCTCCCTCACGCTTCTCTATGGTCATACTGGCTGCTTTTAGAAAATGAGCAGATTCTGAATACTTTTTGTACCCATGCCCACAACGGGACGAACGGTAAAACGGGGTCGTAAAACATCCAAACAACCTCTGATCGTATTTGTTCTTGCTCCCCCTGGCTTCTCTATTGTCCTAATGAATGCTATTAAAAAATGAGCAGATTCTGAATACATTTTGCACCCATGCTTAAAACGGGACGAACGGTAAAACGGGGTCGTAAAACATCCAAACGACATCCGATCGCGTTTGTTCTTGCCTTCCCGGGCTTCTCTATGGTCGTACTGGTTGCTGTTAAAAAATGAGCAGCATCTAAGTACTTTTTGTACCCATGCTCAAAACGGGACTAACGGTACAATGGGGTCGTAAAACATCCAAACGACCTTCGACCACGTTCGTGCTTGCTCCCCCACACTTCTCTATGGTCCTACTGGCTGCTGTTAAAAAATGAGCAGATTCTTGTACCCATGGTCAAAACAGGACGAACGGTACAATGGGGTCGTAAAACATCCAAACGACCTCTGATCGCGTTTGTTCTTGCTCCCCCGGGCTTCTCAATGGTCCTACTGGCTTCTGTTAGAAAAATGAGCAGTTTCTGATTACTACTTGTACCTATGCTAAAAACGGGACAAACGGTACAACGGGGTCGTCAAACATCCAAATGACCTCCGATCGCGTTTGTTTTGCTCCCCCTGGCTTCTCTATGGTCCTACAGGATGCTATTAAAATATGAGCAGATTCTGAATACTTTTTGTACCCATCCTTAAAACGGGACGAACGGTAAAAAGGGGTCGTAAAACTTCCAAACAACATCCGATCGCATTTGTTTTTGCTCCCCCGGGCTTCTCTATGGTCGTACTGGCTGCTGTCAAAAAATGAGCAGCATCCTAATAGTTTTTGTACCATGCTCAAAACGGGACTAACGACAAAACAGGGTCGTAAAACATCCAAACGACCTCCGATCACGTTCGTTCTTGCTCCCTCACGCTTCTCTATGGTCATACTGGCTGCTGTTAGAAAATGAGCAGATTCTGAATACTTTTTGTACCCATGCCCACAACGGGACGAACGGTAAAACGGGGTCGTAAAACATCCAAACGACCTCTGATCGTATTTGTTCTTGCTCCCCCTGGCTTCTCTATTGTCCTAATGGATGCTATTAAAAAATGAGCAGATTCTGAATACATTTTGCACCCATGCTTAAAACGGGACGAACGGTAAAACGGGGTCGTAAAACATCCAAACGACATCCGATCGCGTTTCTTCTTGCCTCCCCAGGCTTCTCTATGGTCGTACTGGTTGCAGTTAAAAAATGAGCAGCATCTAAGTACTTTTTGTACCCATGCTCAAAACGGGACTAACGGTACAATGGGGTCGTAAAACATCCAAACGACCTTCAACCACGTTCGTGCTTGCTCCCCTACACTTCTCTATGGTCCTACTGGCTGCTGTTAAAAAATGAGAAGATTCTGAGTACTTTTTGTACCCATGGTCAAAACAGGACGAACGGTACAATGGGGTTGTAAAACATCCAAACGACCTCTGATCGCGTTTGTTCTTGCTCCCCCGGGGCTTCTCAATGGTCCTACTGGCTTCTGTTAAAAAAATGAGCAGTTTCTGATTAATACTTGTACCCATGCTAAAAACGGGACAAACGGTACAACGGGGTCGTCAAACATCCAAATGACCTCCGATCGCGTTTGTTTTGCTCCCCCTGGCTTCTCTATGGTCGTACAGGATGCTATTAAAATATGAGCAGATTCTGAATACTTTTTGTACCCATCCTTAAACCGGGACGAACGGTAAAAAGGGGTCGTAAAACTTCCAAACAACATCCGATCGCATTTGTTTTTGCTCCCCCGGGCTTCTCTATGGTCGTACTGGCTGCTGTCAAAAAATGAGCAGCATCCTAATAGTTTTTGTACCATTCTCAAAACGGGACTAACGACAAAACAGGGTCGTAAAACATCCAAACGACCTCTGATCGCGTTTGTTCTTGCTCCCCCGGGCTTCTCAATGGTCCTACTGGCTTTTGTTAAAAAAATGAGCAGTTTCTGATTACTACTTGTACCCATGCTCAAAACGGTACAAAACGGTACAACGGGGTCGTCAAACATCCAAATGACCTCCGATCGCGTTTGCTCCCCCTGGCTTCTCTATGGTCCTACAGGATGCTATTAAAATATGAGCAGATTCTGAATACTTTTTGTACCCATCCTTAAAACCGGACGAACGGTAAAATGGGGTTGTAAAACTTCCAAATAACATCCGATCGAATTTGTTTTTGCTCCCCCGGGCTTCTCTATGGTTGTACTGGCTGTTGTAAAAAAAATGAGCAGCATCCTAATAGTTTTTGTACCCATGCTCAAAACGGGACTAACGACAAAACAGGGTCGTAAAACATCCAAACGACCTCCGATCACGTTCGTTCTTGCTCCCTCACGCTTCTCTATGGTCATACTGGCTGCTGTTAGAAAATGAGCAGATTCTGAATACTTTTTGTACCCATGCCCACAACGGGACGAACGGTAAAACGGGGTCGTAAAACATCCAAACAACCTCTGATCGTATTTGTTCTTGCTCCCCCTGGCTTCTCTATTGTCCTAATGGATGCTATTAAAAAATGAGCAGATTCTGAATACATTTTGCACCCATGCTTAAAACGGGACGAACGGTAAAACGGGGTCGTAAAACATCCAAACGACATCCGATCGCGTTTGTTCTTGCCTTCCCGGGCTTCTCTATGGTCGTACTGGTTGCTGTTAAAAAATGAGCAGCATCTAAGTACTTTTTGTACCCATGCTCAAAACGGGACTAACGGTACAATGGGGTCGTAAAACATCCAAACGACCTTCGACCACGTTCGTGCTTGCTCCCCCACACTTCTCTATGGTCCTACTGGCTGCTGTTAAAAAATGAGCAGATTCTGAGTACTTTTTGTACCCATGGTCAAAACAGGACGAACGGTACAATGGGGTCGTAAAACATCCAAACGACCTCTGATCGCGTTTGTTCTTGCTCCCCCGGGCTTCTCAATGGTCCTACTGGCTTCTGTTAAAAAAATGAGCAGTTTCTGATTACTACTTGTACCCATGCTAAAAACGGGACAAACGGTACAACGGGGTCGTCAAACATCCAAATGACCTCCGATCGCGTTTGTTTTGCTCCCCCTGGCTTCTCTATGGTCCTACAGGATGCTATTAAAATATGAGCAGATTCTGAATACTTTTTGTACCCATCCTTAAAACGGGACGAACGGTAAAAAGGGGTCGTAAAACTTCCAAACAACATCCGATCGCATTTGTTTTTGCTCCCCCGGGCTTCTCTATGGTCGTACTGGCTGCTGTCAAAAAATGAGCAGCATCCTAATAGTTTTTGTACCATGCTCAAAACGGGACTAACGACAAAACAGGGTCGTAAAACATCCAAACGACCTCCGATCACGTTCGTTCTTGCTCCCTCACGCTTCTCTATGGTCATACTGGCTGCTGTTAGAAAATGAGCAGATTCTGAATACTTTTTGTCCCATGCCCACAACGGGACGAACGGTAAAACGGGGTCGTAAAACATCCTAACGACCTCTGATCGTATTTGTTCTTGCTCCCCCTGGCTTCTCTATTGTCCTAATGGATGCTATTAAAAAATGAGCAGATTCTGAATACATTTTGCACCCATGCTTAAAACGGGACGAACGGTAAAACGGGGTCGTAAAACATCCAAACGACATCCGATCGCGTTTGTTCTTGCCTCCCCAGGCTTCTCTATGGTCGTACTGGTTGCAGTTAAAAAATGAGCAGCATCTAAGTACTTTTTGTACCCATGCTCAAAACGGGACTAACGGTACAATGGGGTCGTAAAACATCCAAACGACCTTCAACCACGTTCGTGCTTGCTCCCCCACACTTCTCTATGGTCCTACTGGCTGCTGTTAAAAAATGAGAAGATTCTGAGTACTTTTTGTACCCATGGTCAAAACAGGACGAATGGTACAATGGGGTTGTAAAACATCCAAACGACCTCTGATCGCGTTTGTTCTTGCTCCCCCGGGGCTTCTCAATGGTCCTACTGGCTTTTGTTAAAAAAATGAGCAGTTTCTGATTAATACTTGTACCCATGCTAAAAACGGGACAAACGGTACAACGGGGTCGTCAAACATCCAAATGACCTCCGATCGCGTTTCTTTTGCTCCCCCTGGCTTCTCTATGGTCGTACAGGATGCTATTAAAATATGAGCAGATTCTGAATACTTTTTGTACCCATCCTTAAACCGGGACGAACGGTAAAAAGGGGTCGTAAAACTTCCAAACAACATCCGATCGCATTTGTTTTTGCTCCCCCGGGCTTCTCTATGGTCGTACTGGCTGCTGTCAAAAAATGAGCAGCATCCTAATAGTTTTTGTACCATTCTCAAAACGGGACTAACGACAAAACAGGGTCGTAAAACATCCAAACGACCTCTGATCGCGTTTGTTCTTGCTCCCCCGGGCTTCTCAATGGTCCTACTGGCTTTTGTTAAAAAAATGAGCAGTTTCTGATTACTACTTGTACCCATGCTCAAAACGGTACAAAACGGTACAACGGGGTCGTCAAACATCCAAATGACCTCCGATCGCGTTTGCTCCCCCTGGCTTCTCTATGGTCCTACAGGATGCTATTAAAATATGAGCAGATTCTGAATACTTTTTGTACCCATCCTTAAAACCGGACGAACGGTAAAATGGGGTTGTAAAACTTCCAAACAACATCCGATCGCATTTGTTTTTGCTCCCCCGGGCTTCTCTATGGTTGTACTGGCTGTTGTAAAAAAATGAGCAGCATCCTAATAGTTTTTGTACCCATGCTCAAAACGGGACTAACGACAAAACAGGGTCGTAAAACATCCAAACGACCTCCGATCACGTTCGTTCTTGCTCCCTCACGCTTCTCTATGGTCATACTGGCTGCTGTTAGAAAATGAGCAGATTCTGAATACTTTTTGTACCCATGCCCACAACGGGACGAACGGTAAAACGGGGTCGTAAAACATCCAAACAACCTCTGATCGTATTTGTTCTTGCTCCCCCTGGCTTCTCTATTGTCCTAATGGATGCTATTAAAAAATGAGCAGATTCTGAATACATTTTGTACCCATGCTTAAAACGGGACGAACGGTAAAACGGGGTCGTAAAACATCCAAACGACATCCGATCGCGTTTGTTCTTGCCTCCCCGGGCTTCTCTATGGTCGTACTGGTTGCTATTAAAAAATGAGCAGCATCTAAGTACTTTTTGTACCCATGCTGAAAACGGGACTAACGATACAATGGGGTCGTAGAACTTCCAAACGACCTTCGACCACGTTCGTGCTTGCTCCCCCACACTTCTCTATGGTCCTACTGGCTGCTGTTAAAAAATGAGCAGATTCTGAGTACTTTTTGTACCCATGGTCAAAACAGGACGAACGGTACAATGGGGTCGTAAAACATCCAAACGACCTCTGATCGCGTTTGTTCTTGCTCCCCCGGGCTTCTCAATGGTCCTACTGGCTTCTGTTAAAAAAATGAGCAGTTTCTGATTACTACTTGTACCCATGCTCAAAACGGGACAAACGGTACAACGGGGTCGTCAAACATCCAAAGGACCTCCGATCCCGTTTGTTTTGCTCCCCCTGGCTTCTCTATGGTCGTACTGGCTGCTGTCAAAAAATGAGCAGCATCCTAATAGTTTTTGTACCATGCTCAAAACGGGACTAACGACAAAACAGGGTCGTAAAACATCCAAACGACCTCCGATCACGTTCGTTCTTGCTCCCTCACGCTTCTCTATGGTCATACTGGCTGCTGTTAGAAAATGAGCAGATTCTGAATACTTTTTGTCCCATGCCCACAACGGGACGAACGGTAAAACTGGGTCGTAAAACATCCAAACGACCTCTGATCGTATTTGTTCTTGCTCCCCCTGGCTTCTCTATTGTCCTAATGGATGCTATTAAAAAATGAGCAGATTCTGAATACATTTTGCACCCATGCTTAAAACGGGACGAACGGTAAAACGGGGTCGTAAAACATCCAAACGACATCCGATCGCGTTTGTTCTTGCCTCCCCGGGCTTCTCTATGGTCGTACTGGTTGCTGTTAAAAAATGAGCAGCATCTAAGTACTTTTTGTACCCATGCTGAAAACGGGACTAACGATACAATGGGGTCGTAAAACTTCCAAACGACCTTCGACCACGTTCGTGCTTGCTCCCCCACACTTCTCTATGGTCCTACTGGCTGCTGTTAAAAAATGAGCAGATTCTGAGTACTTTTTGTACCCATGGTCAAAACAGGACGAACGGTACAATGGGGTCGTAAAACATCCAAACGACCTCTGATCGCGTTTGTTCTTGCTCCCCCGGGCTTCTCAATGGTCCTACTGGCTTCTGTTAAAAAAATGAGCAGTTTCTGATTACTACTTGTACCCATGCTCAAAACGGGACAAACGGTACAACGGGGTCGTCAAACATCCAAAGGACCTCCGATCCCGTTTGTTTTGCTCCCCCTGGCTTCTCTATGGTCGTACTGGCTGCTGTCAAAAAATGAGCAGCATCCTAATAGTTTTTGTACCATGCTCAAAACGGGACTAACGACAAAACAGGGTCGTAAAACATCCAAACGACCTCTGATCACGTTCGTTCTTGCTCCCTCACGCTTCTCTATGGTCATACTGGCTGCTGTTAGAAAATGAGCAGATTCTGAATACTTTTTGTCCCATGCCCACAACGGGACGAACGGTAAAACGGGGTCGTAAAACATCCAAACGACCTCTGATCGTATTTGTTCTTGCTCCCCCTGGCTTCTCTATTGTCCTAATGGATGCTATTAAAAAATGAGCAGATTCTGAATACATTTTGCACCCATGCTTAAAACGGGACGAACGGTAAAACGGGGTCGTAAAACATCCAAACGACATCCGATCGCGTTTGTTCTTGCCTCCCCGGGCTTCTCTATGGTCGTACTGGTTGCTGTTAAAAAATGAGCAACATCTAAGTACTTTTTGTACCCATGCTCAAAACGGGACTAACGGTACAATGGGGTCGTAAAACATCCAAACGACCTTCGACCACGTTCGTGCTTGCTCCCCCACACTTCTCTATGGTCCTACTGGCTGCTGTTAAAAAATGAGCAGATTCTGAGTACTTTTTGTACCCATGGTCAAAACAGGACGAACGGTACAATGGGGTCGTAAAACATCCAAACGACCTCTGATCGCGTTTGTTCTTGCTCCCCCGGGCTTCTCAATGGTCCTACTGGCTTCTGTTAAAAAAATGAGCAGTTTCTGATTACTACTTGTACCCATGCTAAAAACGGGACAAACGGTACAACGGGGTCGTCAAACATCCAAATGACCTCCGATCGCGTTTGTTTTGCTCCCCCTGGCTTCTCTATGGTCCTACAGGATGCTATTAAAATATGAGCAGATTCTGAATACTTTTTGTACCCATCCTTAAAACGGGACGAACGGTAAAAAGGGGTCGTAAAACTTCCAAACAACATCCGATCGCATTTGTTTTTGCTCCCCCGGGCTTCTCTATGGTCGTACTGGCTGCTGTCAAAAAATGAGCAGCATCCTAATAGTTTTTGTACCATGCTCAAAACGGGACTAACGACAAAACAGGGTCGTAAAACATCCAAACGACCTCCGATCACGTTCGTTCTTGCTCCCTCACGCTTCTCTATGGTCATACTGGCTGCTGTTAGAAAATGAGCAGATTCTGAATACTTTTTGTCCCATGCCCACAACGGGACGAACGGTAAAACTGGGTCGTAAAACATCCAAACGACCTCTGATCGTATTTGTTCTTGCTCCCCCTGGCTTCTCTATTGTCCTAATGGATGCTATTAAAAAATGAGCAGATTCTGAATACATTTTGCACCCATGCTTAAAACGGGACGAACGGTAAAACGGGGTCGTAAAACATCCAAACGACATCCGATCGCGTTTGTTCTTGCCTCCCCGGGCTTCTCTATGGTCGTACTGGTTGCTGTTAAAAAATGAGCACCATCTAAGTACTTTTTGTACCCATGCTGAAAACGGGACTAACGATACAATGGGGTCGTAAAACTTCCAAACGAACTTCGACCACGTTCGTGCTTGCTCCCCCACACTTCTCTATGGTCCTACTGGCTGCTGTTAAAAAATGAGCAGATTCTGAGTACTTTTTGTACCCATGGTCAAAACAGGACGAACGGTACAATGGGGTCGTAAAACATCCAAACGACCTCTGATCGCGTTTGTTCTTGCTCCCCCGGGCTTCTCAATGGTCCTACTGGCTTCTGTTAAAAAAATGAGCAGTTTCTGATTACTACTTGTACCCATGCTCAAAACGGGACAAACGGTACAACGGGGTCGTCAAACATCCAAAGGACCTCCGATCCCGTTTGTTTTGCTCCCCCTGGCTTCTCTATGGTCGTACTGGCTACTGTCAAAAAATGAGCAGCATCCTTATAGTTTTTGTACCATGCTCAAAACGGGACTAACGACAAAACAGGGTCGTAAAACATCCAAACGACCTCTGATCACGTTCGTTCTTGCTCCCTCACGCTTCTCTATGGTCATACTGGCTGCTGTTAGAAAATGAGCAGATTCTGAATACTTTTTGTCCCATGCCCACAACGGGACGAACGGTTAAAACGGGGTCGTAAAACATCCAAACGACCTCTGATCGTATTTGTTCTTGCTCCCCCTGGCTTCTCTATTGTCCTAATGGATGCTATTAAAAAATGAGCAGATTCTGAATACATTTTGCACCCATGCTTAAAACGGGACGAACGGTTAAAACGGGGTCGTAAAACATCCAAACGGACATCCGATCGCGTTTGTTCTTGCCTCCCCGGGCTTCTCTATGGTCGTACTGGTTGCTGTTAAAAAATGAGCAGCATCTAAGTACTTTTTGTACCCATGCTGAAAACGGGACTAACGATACAATGGGGTCGTAAAACTTCCAAACGACCTTCGACCACGTTCGTGCTTGCTCCCCCACACTTCTCTATGGTCCTACTGGCTGCTGTTAAAAAATGAGCAGATTCTGAGTACTTTTTGTACCCATGGTCAAAACAGGACGAACGGTACAATGGGGTCGTAAAACATCCAAACGACCTCTGATCGCGTTTGTTCTTGCTCCCCCGGGCTTCTCAATGGTCCTACTGGCTTCTGTTAAAAAAATGAGCAGTTTCTGATTACTACTTGTACCCATGCTAAAAACGGGACAAACGGTACAACGGGGTCGTCAAACATCCAAATGACCTCCGATCGCGTTTGTTTTGCTCCCCCTGGCTTCTCTATGGTCCTACAGGATGCTATTAAAATATGAGCAGATTCTGAATACTTTTTGTACCCATCCTTAAAACGGGACGAACGGTAAAAAGGGGTCGTAAAACTTCCAAACAACATCCGATCGCATTTGTTTTTGCTCCCCCGGGCTTCCCTATGGTCGTACTGGCTGCTGTCAAAAAATGAGCAGCATCCTAATAGTTTTTGTACCATGCTCAAAACGGGACTAACGACAAAACAGGGTCGTAAAACATCCAAACGACCTCCGATCACGTTCGTTCTTGCTCCCTCACGCTTCTCTATGGTCATACTGGCTGCTGTTAGAAAATGAGCAGATTCTGAATACTTTTTGTCCCATGCCCACAACGGGACGAACGGTAAAACTGGGTCGTAAAACATCCAAACGACCTCTGATCGTATTTGTTCTTGCTCCCCCTGCCTTCTCTATTGTCCTAATGGATGCTATTAAAAAATGAGCAGATTATGAATACATTTTGCACCCATGCTTAAAACGGGAAGAACGGTAAAACGGGGTCGTAAAACATCCAAACGACATCTGATCGCGTTTGTTCTTGCTCCCGCGGGCTTCTCTATGGTCCTACTGGTTGCTGTTAAAAAATGAGCAACATCTAAGTACTTTTTGTACCCATGTTCAAAACGGGACTAACGGTACAATGGGGTCGTAAAACATCCAAACGACCTCTGATCGCGTTTGTTCTTGCTCCCCCGGGCTTCTCAATGGTCCTACTGGCTTCTGTTAAAAAAAGAGCAGTTTCTGATTACTACTTGTACCCATGCTCAAAACGGGACAAACGGTACAACGGGGTCGTCAAACATCCAAAGGACCTCCGATCCCGTTTGTTTTGCTCCCCCTGGCTTCTCTATGGTCGTACTGGCTTCTGTCAAAAAATGAGCAGCATCCTAATAGTTTTTGTACCATGCTCAAAACGGGACTAACGACAAAACAGGGTCGTAAAACATCCAAACGACCTCTGATCACGTTCGTTCTTGCTCCCTCACGCTTCTCTATGGTCATACTGGCTGCTGTTAGAAAATGAGCAGATTCTGAATACTTTTTGTCCCATGCCCACAACGGGACGAACGGTAAAACGGGGTCGTAAAATATCCAAACGACCTCTGATCGTATTTGTTCTTGCTCCCCCTGCCTTCTCTATTGTCCTAATGGATGCTATTAAAAAATGAGCAGATTATGAATACATTTTGCACCCATGCTTAAAACGGGAAGAACGGTAAAACGGGGTCGTAAAACATCCAAACGACATCTGATCGCGTTTGTTCTTGCTCCCGCGGGCTTCTCTATGGTCCTACTGGTTGCTGTTAAAAAATGAGCAACATCTAAGTACTTTTTGTACCCATGTTCAAAACGGGACTAATGGTACAATGGGGTCGTAAAACATCCAAACGACCTTCGACCACATTCGTTCTTGCTCCCCCACACTTCTCTATGGTCCTACTAGCTGCTGTTAAAAAATGAGCAGATTCTGAGTACTTTTTGTACCCATGGTCAAAACAGGACGAACGGTACAATGGGGTCGTAAAACATCCAAACGACCTCTGATCGCGTTTGTTCTTGCTCCCCCGGGCTTCTCAATGGTCCTACTGGCTTCTGTTAAAAAAATGAGCAGTTTCTGATTACTACTTGTACCCATGCTCAAAACGGGACAAACGGTACAACGGGGTCGTCAAACA
>QFAX02000621.1:0-41295 GCA_003412495.2 Echium plantagineum
ATGCATTCAAAAGTACCATGACTTACTCATTCATAAATAATTTATTGAGCAGGGCTTCGCGAACAATTAACGAAAGAAATACATGATTTTTGACCCAAGAAATTGTTGCCGAACCAAAAAACAGTGACAATGGACAAATTCGAATAAAGACTAAGATAGGAAAGTTGTATTCGATGGTTTCCGATGCAGGGGTTGACCGAAATGAATTGTTGTAGAATTTGTAGAGAAGGAAAGAATAACAAAGCGTCAGAAAGTCAAAATGTTGTTAAATTTTGGTAGATTGTTTTTTGTAAATTGTTATAAAATTTTGTTGTAAATTGATATTCAAACTTATAGGTAACAAATTGTTGAAAATTGGTGTCAATATTAGTAAATTGTTGAAAATTGGTTTCGGGTATTAATTTGAACTCATTTTATACCACACTATTGTATATAGGGGTACAATTGAGTTGTAGCCCAACATTTTAAATGGTACAAAATTAAAGTTATTTTATCCCCACATTTGGTTTTAGCTTGTATAAAATTATTGTTTAATTATACCACAATGGTATAAACATATGAAATTGAACGTTCAATACATAGTCATCACTTATCGACCCTAAAATAATTCGAAGTGGTATAAAGTAATGGGATTATATTCGACGATGAAAGAATCGTTGGTATAATCTGCAATCAGATCAGACCGGACGCAACATTCTGTCATATAACCATTAACAACTTTCATCTGGTATAAAATTATAAGAAATATATTCCATAGAGAAGCATCTCATGGGTTTAGACATAATTTTATGAATCTATACAAATTGGTATACTAATCTAACTATTGTTTTATATAATAAAATTTTTAACTATTATAAAACATGGTATAATAATTAACTATTACATAACACATGGTATAATATTTTTTTTAAAAAAATGAAATGAAAACTAATCTAACTATTAAAAAAACTTGAAAAAATGAAATAAAAAAAGTAACAAAATCAAGAAAAAACTGATTTCAAAATTTATAAGAGAGATTCAATTTTAATAAGAAAAGTTCTATCAAAATTTCAATGTCTATATTTTATTAGAGAATCTTCTTTGTTAGGAAAAGTAAATAAACGAAAAAGCAAAAATAAGAAGAAAAGGATTAACCGAAAAGAAGAGGAAACAAATAAAAAAACGTGAAAAGAGGGAAAGAAAATTGTCAAAAAAAAAACTGCAGTAGTTATTTTTTCATAAATGGTGGGCGAGTGTGGTAATAAAAAACTCCAATAATAATAACAACCCCTACCACTCAACCGAGATTGAATTCGGTGCATCAACCTCTTCTTGATGCACGTGCATCAAGGGGTCTTTCTGCAAATATATTAATTATCTGGTTATTTATGCAAATTCCATCCACCACCTTTACAAATCAGATCTCAATGGCAAACACGCACAAAAACAAACTCCCAAAACCCTCCTCTCTCGCGATTCTCTGTGTCTCTCTTTGAATTTTTACTCTCTTCCAAAGTTTCTTTTTCCGATTTCAAAGCAAGTAATCATGGATGTAGAAAAGGCAGATTGTTTTTGATTTTAGAGGGAATCAACTGATTCTTCTTCAATCAAGGAACTCGATGACAATTCAACAAATAAACCAAAAAATTGGATCTTGAATATCAAATGCTTTGAAAATGAAGAAAAAGGTATTAGAAACAACAAAAATCCCCCCAAAACGGCAACAATTAAGGTACAACTAGGTTTGAAAGTTTTCATTTTTTATTGTTGTTTGCTGCTTTCAATATATTTAATAATATTTTGAGGTAGTATTTAATTAATAATATATGAACCTTAGTTTAAAATCGTTATATTTTGAATTAATGTATGAATACTTGTAACGACCCGCCCCAGGTGGGCCCCCCTGAGGTTGGGATCGTCAGCAACATGTAACATCAGAGTCACCAGTCGATGGATGACAACTTCAAAACGTTTTCATTTGATAATTTGAAAATAATATCCATCGTGGTGAAGTAACAACCACCAATTACAAACATCTAGAAAATACAACCAAGTTTCAAACTGATAGTTTTAGAAATTACAACAATGGTAAATAAGTTTTCAAAACGACAATAACAATAATTCGGAATGACTGCTGAGGACTCCTAGCCACCACCGTCTCACCTCCAAGCTCTAACGATACGCAGCTACTAGACTTCAACGATCACTCTCTACGATCAACTGTCAACCTGGCATAAAGCCAGTGGGGAAGGGGGGTGTCAGCTATAAAGCTTGTGAATACGTACTGCACAGGTGTTCCATACCACACACCATGCTCATGGGTAAAGACATACGCGTAGAGTGGGTAGGGATAACTTACCTTTTTAGCCAACAACATACTAATTAACAGAAAAAACACTACAACTTAGCAACAAAGTATCATCAACCAAGGAAAACGACATATTATTAGCTCAACGTATATACGCACAACATAAGTCAACTTATAACATCAATTCACGCAGTAATTATAACCAATACAACTCATATCATGCCATCAATCATCCTCTATCATATTAACTTATCATCTCAAACCCCAACGAATCATCTCAGTAAAATATGACATCAACTCATCAATAATATTATCAACTCATAATCCGGTTAAGGGGGCTATCATCCACTATAGTCGTGGGTATAACAACGATCCACCCTTTTAGATGGTAATCATCCAGTCATAGCTGGGAATATCAACAATCCATCTCAACAACAATAACTCGACCTGCAGGGGAGACCCATACGCCCGTCGACATAGGGGTTTTATAATATGTGCCATCCAGTCATAGCTGGGAATATCAACATTGCACAGCGCCATCCAGTCATAGCTGGGAATATCAACATTTGCGCACCGGATTTCAATACATAAGCGCCATCCAGACAAAGCTGGGTAAAACAACATTGCGCATCGACTATATCCACATAGTAGCACATTCATATCAACTCAACAACTCAGCACTCATTATATATATATACCAATCCAACCATCATCTTTACAAATAGTCATGTTCATTCAACAACCTATCCTGTATATGGATTCAACGTTTTCTATAGGCCAATTAGACATCTCTTTATATCAATTCGACATCTTATCATAATAATTCGGCCTCTTGTTAAATCTTAACCAACAATTCCATTTACGCATCTTATAATACCACGACATACACATATAACAATACACATAATCATAATGTATCGCATAGAACAACCGTGAAGTAAGTACTCACCTGGTGCTAGAGCAACTAGCGTACACCTATATATATTCTTTGCGCGCGTCCTTCTCGAACTCCTAAATAGCGTAAGAGTGCATTAATAATCTACCGAGGTATGAAATGACCATTCTACCCCTGTCTCGGTTTCCTTACTATTTATACCTCTCAAGGTTGGTTTCTCATATTAGGCTCACTCTCATGTATCCAAAAATATGCCCCAATGCATTAAATTGTTGTTTAGGATAGATATCGTGTCGACTTGTAAAATGACAAAATGCCCTTAACTTGTAAAATGACTGAAATACCCTTCGGCCTCGATGTGCCCAACACTTGTTCAAATCATTTTGTAAATTCTCATATAATTATTTTATCTTCAAAAATACCCAAAAATCATAAGTTATTCTGCCCATGATGATTTTGACGCACTTCTCCCAGTTTGCTCATTGTTAAACTAGGTATTGGCCACTTTAAATATCAAAAAGCGCATTTAAGTGGTAATACTCAATCTTATACACTCAAATAATTTTCATAAGTCCAAATATTCATTTTAAGGTTAAACATTCTGCCCAAATTCCATTTTTCACCACCCATTTAATTATTTTCATATTCACCATTTAACTCATTTAATTACCTATAATTCAAAATAAATAGTTAACCTCTTCAAAAACTCATGAAATGTTTTTCCAAAGTCAAAGTATTATTTCTAAGTCCAAACCTACTGCCCATTTAAATATTTGTGTCCATTTGGTATTTATTTCATTTAAAAAGCATTTTCTAGCCCTTTTTACATCCTTAAATCAAAATAATTATCAAACCTTCTTCAAAAAATCATGAAATTCGAAACGTAGGTCAAACACACCTTCCAAGTTTCTGCAAAAATACATATCACATATTTTAACATCAAAATAATTTTCGTTTCATTAAAATCCTCTTTTAACAATTTAATTAGTCAAAAATACCAACAATCTTAGAAAAATACAAAGATTTATTTTACATGTTCAAAACACAGTTTTCAGTTTTCATAAAAATATCCATTTTCAGTTCCCTCTTCAATTAATACTCGTTTGGTATTTTATTTCAATTGTAGGCACTAAAAATATCAAAATACGAAAGAATACCAAACAACTTTCAAAAATTCCCAGATTTGGTGTGTGTCGACTGTCTTGGGCAGATTATTGTCAAAAATAAAGTTTCAGAATGTTTGGACACGTTAAGTATTTATTTCCCATTTAAAAACGAATCTAGCTATTAACTTCCAAAACTCACAGTAAATACAAAACAAATCCGATTAAGAAATTCTTGTTGTCAGATTCTTCTATTTCAGAACTCTACGTGCTTATAAAATTTCAGAATTTTCTGGGCATATACAGTATACGTTTCGTATTTTCTCATAAATAGGTATTTTTAGATCTAAACTTCTAAATAAAAATATAGGTCATAAGATAATCCAAACAACAACATATATCACATTATAAAACATATACTCTGAGTTAAAACATCATCCCATGGGGTTATACTTAGTTTTATTCTAAAAGATTCAATTTTGACCAAAGTGAACATCATAAAAATAATAGTTTCAAGCTTAAGAAATTTATACCTTAGATGTGTGGGAAAGTTCTACTTTGTGCTAAGCTCCAAATGAAGAATAATGGAAGAAAATTGTTGAGTGTAAGGAGAGGGGAGGGAATCGGCTAGATGGAGGGAGTATGAAGACTTTTTGTTTCTTGAAAAGATGATAATGGGTGAGCTAGACATTGAGTCATTTATATAGGAGAAAAAGTCTTTACTTTATGGTGCATGATGGACAAGTGTCCACAAGGAGTGGGCATCAAGTTTGACTCCAATTTGAATTTGCTAAAGTAGTGGGGTAAAAGTGCAAAATATAAAAATTTAATTTATCATCTAATGACATGCAATGCACACGCCCCACTTAATTTTATTCGACTACGAATCAATTTATTTTCGACTAAAATTTCTACGTGTCCTGCGAATTATGACACGTTACCCTCTCTCGTGAAATAAAATAATATTTATTTAACATGTCTACGGGACGGTTATTTCATTTTACCCTCCTTACAAAAATTTCGTCCTCGAAATTTGTCACGACTTAAGGCCCTCAACGACATAACTCCATCAACAACTCTATCTTATCCAATAACAACTAGATGTTTCAACCCGAGCCATCATATCACAAATCAAGATCAGCATATATCATAGGAACAAATTAGTTCAAAGAGACAACACATAAGACTCAACACAAAACAACAAGTCACATAAGCACACTTTTCACACGCCTACGATATTTAATATATATATATATATATTCACAACATCCCAAGTTCAATTGTTCAATACCTATATCTCCTTGTCAAGACATGGATCTCAAGGACTCAACTTCATATCACACATAATCACATATAATATACATATAAAGGATACACGACTACTATGATCTATTATCAAAGTAAATGTATTTATCTCACCACAAATCATCATAACAATTAAAGCCAAAGTATATAGGTTTCTATCTCATCACACACATCGCACTATCACGTTGCCATAATATCAATTACCCTTTTATCTCTTCAAGATACCAATGCCACTACATGATCGTAATAATGCCTTCTCTTAATCTAACATATGTATAATTACACCAATATATACCTCACAACACACATATATATTAGCTCGGCCTTTCCTTATCTTATACCTCCATCTAATACATACCCCAACACGTATCTCACCTAACAACTCATGCATATTTTATCTCAGCATACCCAAATTCATACGTCAAACTTAACATATATCAACCCATATAATGCCATTCCAAAATAACTTGTCCCTCTATCGACATAAAGTTAAGGTACCTGTCACCTATCATGGTAAATCCTGGGCTTCATGTTGTGTCATGGCATGGATGCGACCCTGCCCAGCTCCAACATCATTCTGGTTGCCATCAACCACATTACTACCTTGATAACTCGTGGCACCATGACCCTGATAACCACGCCCTCCACCACGACCCCCACGACTTCCCTGAAATCCTCCTTGCTGCGCTGGAGCAATCTGACCAGTTCCTCGACCACTTCCTTGCAACTGAGGGCAGTTATTAGCAAAATGTCCGGGCTGTCTACAGTTGAAACATAACATCTCCCTTTCACGACATGCTTGAGCCTTATGGTTTGTCTTACCACATCGGAAACAACCAGTAAACCCCAGACCTCACCTGGATACTTCCCAGGGATCCTCCGAACCGATTAGGTGGACGGGATTGAGTAGTAGGAGCACTAGCTTCACTTTGTGCGAAACGTCTGCGCTGAAATGGACGTTCCTGATATCCAGAATTTGAGGGACCAGTAATTCTAGGTACATCTTGTCTACCCTTTCCTTCTATTCTAGCCAAAAGTTCAGCTTCACTTGCTTCTTGCCTTAAGAGCGGCATTCATTAGCTGATGGAAACTGTTAAAGTCCATAAGTGCCAACTTGGAGCGAATTTCCAACACCAGGCCATCTCTGAAACGCTCGATTTTCTTAGCCTCATTATTGTGCACATCAGGGAGCAATCTGCACAACTCATTAAACTTACTTTCATACTCACTCACAGTCATCTTCTCCTGGCTCAGCTGAATCAACTCTCTTTCTAAGGCTGCCATATGAGCACTTAGACAATACTTCTCCTTAAACAGCTCAACAAAACGTTCCCAAGTCACTGGAACCTGACCAGTCGCTTCCAACGAACGCTCAGTGTTCTCCCACCAGTCACGTGCTCCACCATGCAACAAATAAGTGGTGAAAGTGACTCTCATCTCTCCCACGACAGCTAAGGGTTTAAAGATGGCTTCTACATCCCTAAGAAAATCAAGAGCTGGAAGTGGGGTTGTAGTTCCATGAAACTTAGGTGGGTTTCTCTTCAAGAATATGTCAAAGGTCTTTGACTGAGATTCAGCTGGTTGTACCACAACAGCTGGTGCTGGCACAACGTTCTCAGCAACTCCACCACCAGCAGGTGGGTCACTTGCAACAGTCGGGTTCACGGGGGGGATTAATACCGGTGGCAGAAACCGGTTGTTCGACTGTAGGCTCATCGTTCTGTGCTCTCCTACCCCTACCTCTGCCCCTTCCTCGGGTGGCACGACCACGACCCCTATTTGCTACTCTGGGTGGCATCCTCAGCAGTCTACGAAGCGATAGAAGAAAGTTTTAGACTCAAAAGAAGAACAACTCAACTTAGGCAACTACACGTAATCTTAGACCTAGGCACATAACCACACATGACACCACTTAAATCTGAAACCTAGGCTCTGATACCAAAATTGTAACGACCCGCCCCAGGTGGGCCCCCCCTGAGGTTGGGATCGTCAGCAACATGTAACATCAGAGTCACCAGTCGATGGATGACAACTTCAAAACGTTTCATTTGATAATTTGAAAATAATATCCATCGTGGTGAAGTAACAACCACCAATTACAAACATCTAGAAAATACAACCAAGTTTCAAACTGATAGTTTTAGAAATTACAACAATGGTAAATAAGTTTTCAAAACGACAATAACAATAATTCGAATGACTGCTGAGGACTCCTAGCCACCACCGTCTCACCTCCAAGCTCTAACGATACGCAGCTACTAGACTTCAACGATCACTCTCTACGATCAACTGTCAACCTGGCATAAAGCCAGTGGGGAAGGGGGGTGTCAGCTATAAAGCTTGTGAATACGTACTGCACAGGTGTTCCATACCACACACCATGCTCATGGGTAAAGACATACGCGTAGAGTGGGTAGGGATAACTTACCTTTTTAGCCAACAACATACTATTAACAGAATAACAACACTACAACTTAGCAACAAAGTATCATCAACCAAGGAAAACGACATATTATTAGCTCAACGTATATACGCACAACATAAGTCAACTTATAACATCAATTCACGCAGTAATTATAACCAATACAACTCATATCATGCCATCAATCATCCTCTATCATATTAACTTATCATCTCAAACCCCAACGAATCATCTCAGTAAAATATGACATCAACTCATCAATAATATTATCAACTCATAATCCGGTTAAGGGGGCTATCATCACTATAGTCGTGGGTATAACAACGATCCACCCTTTTAGATGGTAATCATCCAGTCATAGCTGGGAATATCAACAATCCATCTCAACAACAATAACTCGACCTGCAGGGGAGACCCATACGCCCGTCGACATAGGGGTTTTATAATATGTGCCATCCAGTCATAGCTGGGAATATCAACATTGCACAGCGCCATCCAGTCATAGCTGGGACTATCAACATTGCGCACCGGATTTCATACATAAGCGCCATCCAGACAAAGCTGGGTAAAACAACATTGCGCATCGACTATATCCACATAGTAGCACATTCATATCAACTCAACAACTCAGCACTCATTATATATATATACCAATCCAACCATCATCTTTACAAATAGTCATGTTCATTCAACAACCTATCCTGTATATGGATTCAACGTTTTCTATAGGCCAATAGACATCTCTTTATATCAATTCGACATCTTATCATAATAATTCGGCCCTCTTGTTAAATCTTAACCAACAATTCCATTTACGCATCTTATAATACCACGACATACACATATAACAATACACATAATCATAATGTATCGCATAGAACAACCGTGAAGTAAGTACTCACCTGGTGCTAGAGCAACTAGCGTACACCTATATATATTCTTTGCTGCGCGTCCTTCTCGAACTCCTAAATAGCGTAAGAGGTGCATTAATAATCTACCGAGGTATGAAATGACCATTCTACCCCTGTCTCGGTTTCCTTACTATTTATACCTCTCAAGGTTGGTTTCTCATATTAGGCTCACTCTCATGTATCCAAAAATATGCCCCAATGCATTAAATTGTGTTTAAGGATAGATATCGTGTCGACTTGTAAAATGACAAAAATGCCCTTAACTTGTAAAATGACTGGAAATACCCTTCGGCCTCGAATGTGCCCAACACTTGTTCAAATCATTTGTAAATTCTCATATAATTATTTTATCTTCAAAAATACCCAAAAATCATAAGTATTCTGCCCATGGATGATTTTTGACTCACTTCTCCCATTTTCTCATTTAAACTATTTATTGGCCACTTTAAATATCAAAAATCTCATTTAAGTGGTAATACTCAATCTTATACACTCAAATAATTTTCATAAGTCCAAATATTCATTTTAAGGTTAAACATTCTGCCCAAATTCCATTTTTCACCCATTTATTATTTTTCACCATTTAAACTCATTTAATTACCTATAATTCAAAATAAATAGTTAACCTCTTCAAAAACTCATGAAATGTTTTCCAAAGTCAAAGTATTATTTCTAAGTCCAAACCTACTGCCCATTTAAATATTTGTGTCCATTTGGTATTTATTTCATTTAAAAGCATTTTCTAGCCCTTTTTACATCCTTAAATCAAAATAATTAGCAAACCTTCTTCAAAAATCAGGAAATTCGAAACGTAGGTCAAACAACCTTCCAAGTTTCTGCAAAAATACATATCACATATTTTAACATCAAAATAATTTTCGTTTCATTAAAATCCTCTTTTAACAATTTAATTAGTCAAAAATACCAAACAATCTTAGAAAAATACAAGATTTATTTTACATGTTCAAAACACAGTTTTCAGTTTCATAAAAATATCCATTTTCAGTTCCCTCTTCAATTAATACTCGTTTTGTATTTTATTTCAATTGTAGGCACTAAAAATATCAAAATACGAAAGAAATACCAAACAACTTTCAAAAATTCCCAGATTTGGTGTGTCGACTGTCTTGGGCAGATTATTGTCAAAAATAAAGTTTCAGAATTTTTGGACACGTTTAAGTATTTATTTCCCATTTAAAAACGAATCTAGCTATTAAAACTTCCAAAAATCACAGTAAATACAAAACAAATCCGATTTAAGAAATTCTTGTTGTCAGATTCTTCTATTTCAGAACTCTACGTGCTTATAAAATTTCAGAATTTTCTGGGCATATACAGTATACGTTTCGTATTTTCTCATAAAATAGGTATTTTTAGATCTAAACTTCTAAATAAAAATATAGGTCATAAGATAATCCAAACAACAACATATATCAACATTATACAACATATACTTGAGTTACAACATCATCCATGGGGTTATACTTAAGTTTTATTCTAAAAGATTCAATTTTGACCAAAGTGAACATCATAAAAATAATAGTTTCAAGCTTAAGAAATTTATACCTTAGATGTGTGGGAAAAGTTCTACTTTGTGCTAAGCTCCAAATGAAGAATAATGGAAGAAAATTGTTGAGTGTAAGGAGAGGGGAGGGAATCGGCTAGATGGAGGGAGTATGAAGACTTTTTGTTTCTTGAAAAGATGATAATGGGTGAGCTAGACATTGAGTCATTTATATAGGAGAAAAAGTCTTTACTTTATGGTGCATGATGGACAAGTGTCCACAAGGAGTGGGCATCAAGTTTGACTCCAATTTGAATTTGCTAAAGTAGTGGGGTAAAAGTGCAAATATAAAAATTAATTTATCATCTAATGACATGCAATGCACACGCCCCACTTAATTTTATTCGACTACGAATCAATTTATTTTTCGACTAAAATTTCTACGTGTCCTGCGAATTATGACACGTTACCTCTCTCGTGAAATAAAATAATATTTATTTAACATGTCTACGGGACGGGTTATTTCAATACTAAACTAATTTTTGTATTGTTTATAATGTATGAGCCTTGTTTAAAATTGTTGGTTGAATTTGTATTTTAGGTTACATTATTAGGTAAGATAATGAATTGCATATAACCTGTTTGATAAAAGTGGTAACTCAAATATACTCCATATAAGCCAAACTATTTTTTGTACAATAGAAACATGTTGGAGAAATTGCGTATGAGTTATTTGATAGCACAACTAAGATCAATATGATTTTACTAGTTCTATTCTGTAATTGTGTTGACTTTTGCTTCAATTATTGTATAATTGATTAATCATAACCATGATTATAATTTTAGGTAATTGTTATTGATGTGATTTTAGGTAGTTGTTATTGATGCATTTTACATGGTTGCATAATTGAATCATGTCAAGTATTTTAATTTTGGTTTTGTTTAATTTGTCCAACTTTATAGTATGCTAAGTTTGTTTTGTCTAATTATTGGAAGAAATTTTGTAATATCGTGAGAGTCAATCTTCTCATATTGTGCATTTGTGCAATTTGGCTTTCAAAGGTTGCACATATCTGCTTGATATATTTTAATGTTTGCATTTTAATTATATCCAGAAATTTACTCTTACATCTTGTTTATGATATGTTCAAAATATGATATGATTGATCTTGAATGTCATTTTCCTAATATTTATAGGTAATAAATGCAGGTCAGAGTAAACAAGTCTTCTATATCCGCAAACAAAGTTCAATCTTCTTATGGTACACGACTTGCTCAATATGCAGATTACTTCAATATCATTGTAGTACAAAGTATTATGAAATTTCACCTTCGATTACTTTCATTAATGTATCATTGTTTATTTTGCGTATTGGATGAATAGGTTCGAGATATCTCCATTGAGAATATAAAATTGTCCAATGCTTGTTTGTTTGTCCTCCAAAATAGTAGTGGCCATCTTAATTCTTGTCCTGTACTTAATGGTCATGTTTATGCAGATATTAATGAAGATGATAATGTTATGGCAGTAGAGCTTCCCAAAGACCAATTTTATACTTTCAATTCAATCACTAGATTGTTACTACAAAGACGTACTGAAGATCCTATCATTCAACAAATATATAGTTTCATATCATATTTTTGGTTAAAATGTTAGATGTACATTGTTCGATAATGTTCTATTTCATACATTGGGTACCCATTATTAGGATTGTGTTATTCATGTTGTAAAATCTATTTGAAATTACACCATCATTTATATCAGAATTGGCTACCACATAATCGAAATATACTTTTAATGTTATCAGATTTTATATGGTACTGTACCAATTTTTACTTGTACATTTGTGTGAAATTGATTTTGAAAATTTGCAATATGAAGTTTCAGGTTGATACAATATCCACATTTACTCTTGATATGGGTACATTTGTTTGAATTGATTTTGAAAATTTATACCAATGATGAAGTTTCAGGTGGGTACAGTACCCACATTTACTTTTGATATTGGTATATTCGTATGAATTGATTTTGGAAATTTGTACCACTGATGAAGTTTTACGTGGGTATAGTACCCAATTTAAGCCTTCATATGAGTACATTTGTGTGTGAATGATCGATGTTACACTAGATATGACATGAAAAATGGGTACAGTACCCACTTCTAGCCTTCATATGGGTACAGTACCCACTTCTAGCCTTCATATGGGTACATTTTGTGTGTGAATGATCAACGTTAGAATAAAGACCCCACGCTTTCACAAACTTATTGAATATTATTCATGGGGTTATGTTACATTAGAGATGACATGTAAACGTTAGGGTTTAGGGTAAAAGGGTAAGGGTACAAGTGCTATAATTTCAGGTGGATACCGTACCCACTTTTAGCCTTCATATGGGTACATTTTTTGGTATTATACCAAAGTTATTGTTTCTTGCTATTATACCATAATTAAATACCTTGAGTGGGTATATTTGTGTGAATTGATTTCGGTTATGTGTACCAATAATGAAGTTTCAGGTGGGTACGGTACCCACATTTACTCTTCATATGGGTACATTTGTGTGTGAATGATCGATGTTACACTAGATATGACATGAAAAATGGGTACAGTACCCACTTCTAGCCTTCATATGGGTACAGTACCCACTTCTAGCCTTCATATGGGTACAGTACCCATTTCTAGCCTTCATATGGGTACATTTTGTGTGTGAATGATCAACGTTAGAATAAAGACCCCACGCTTTCACAAACTTCATGGGGTTATGTTACATTAGAGATGACATGTAAACGTTAGGGTTTAGGGTAAAAGGGTAAGGCTATCAGTGCTATAATTTCAGGTGGATACCGTACCCACTTTTAGCCTTCATATGGGTACATTTTTTGGTACTATACCAAAGTTATTGTTTCTTGCTATTATACCATAATTAAATACCTTAAGTGGGTACATTTGTGTGAATTGATTTCGGTTATGTGTACCAATAATGAAGTTTCAGTTGGGTACGGTACCCACATTTACTCTTCATATGGGTACATTTGTGTGAATTGATTTTGGAATTTTGTACCAATGATGAAGTTTCAGGTGGGTACAATACCCACATTTACTTTTGATAGTGGTACATTTGTATGAATTGATTTTGGAAATTTGTACCACTAATGAAATTTTAAGTAGGTACAGTTAACGAACAAACACGAAAACACATCTATAAACATCCAATCTTAAATGAATTACATTAGCATATAAAAGTCTAATCTTACTACAGCTAATATAACCCACATTTTAATTCATTTACATATCAAACTACAACTTTCCTAGAAAATGAACTTTAAATTCGAGACACATTTACAAGCATTCAATATGAAGTGAATTATATGAGCATCTCATACGACAACAATTCTCATAGCCAATCAGCATCTCATCTTCCTCTGTTTTCTCCCCCAACATGCCGCCATTTAAAATTTGTCGAGACTCTCCAGATTGATGCGTTTGCCTAAGCCATTGTACTAGACTTCCAACATTTGATGATTCCTCAAAGAAAGGGATTTCAATCCCTATTGGTCAATAACGTAGTCAAGATTACTCCAAAGTTGAATATATCACTCTTATTAGTGTACTTAAAACTAAGTAGTCAACATTGTCATCCCAAGAAAGAACTCCAAGCTCAACATTTGATTTTTCAAACATTCAAAAGGAAAAATATTCAATAAATTAGACATCAAGTATCCAATATTATTCAAACTAATGTTACAGTACTCTAAACTATCAAGAGTTAGATTTAGTAGCATAAAACCATCAAAATTGGACCATACTAATAATCATAAAATAAACAAAAACTAAACAAAATATAAACAAATTAGCATAAACAGAATAGAACTAGTAAAACCATATTGATCTTTAGTTGTGCTATCAAATAACTCATATGCAATTTCTCCAACATGCTTCTATTACACAAAAAAGAGTTTGGCTTATATGGAGTATATTTGAGTTACCACTTTTATCAAACAGGTTATATGCAATTCATTATCTTACCTAACAATTTAACCTAAAATACAAATTCAACCAACAATTTTAAACAAGGCTCATACATTATAAACAATACAAAAATTAGTTTAGTATTCATACATTAATTCAAAATATAACGATTTTAAAACAAGGTTCATATATTAATTAAATTACTACCTCAAAATATTATTAAATATATTGAAAGCAGCTGACATGAATTAGAACAAAAGCATAATTAAACCGTCGAAAATTGAACAAAAAGAAAAATCAAACCAAGAATAATTGAAGGTTATTGAAACGGAAAATCTAGAAGATCACTAGTGCCCTAGCTGTTCAGAATCGCGGCCAATGAGAGTAGCCACCGAAATGATCGTCTTAGCGCCGCCACCCTTCAAAATCGCCGTTGGTGAAACTCATCGCCGGGAGAGATCGCCCTTGGAAGATCTCGTGAGAGCAGTAACCAATTTGATGGAAATAATTGTAATTGATTAGTTTTTAGTGTATATATGATTTAGTAATTGCAAAATCCACCCTCAAAGAAGATATAATTATATCAAAGCCCCTAGAGTATATTATTATAGCACTAAGACCCCTTGATGCACTTGATGCATGGAAAGTTTGATGCACCCAATCTTTTCACCACTCAACCACTGTACTGTGCCTCTCATATCTACAATAAGAAGAACATGGTTCCCTCGAGCTTTCTATTAGCCGCTTCACCATCATCCCTACCACACCCATCCCGCGACTCCTATTATTCCGTAATCGTCATCCTGGCATCACTCTCCGCTTCAATTGTTTGCATCCTCGGCCTCACCGTGGTTGCTCGCCGCCTCTCACGTGGTAGCGGCGCCACAAACACTCCCCCTCTAGAAGGGAGCGTTATCGAAGTGTCGGCATACTACCAAGAAGATCCCGACGAATGTGCCATTTGCTTGGTTGAATTGGCTATTGGAGATGATATACATGTTATTCTTGACTGTGGACATGGATTCCATGCCATGTATATTGACACGTGGCTTGGAGTCGGGGCTCATTCTACGTGCTCATATTGCCGGAACTGGTGGTGCATGGTGGTAGCCAGCTGATAGAAGAAGCATAGCGGGATTCAATGCTTTATTCTTTATGCTTCAGGGTTAGTTACGTACAATTCCCATAAAGGTTATAGAGATTAATAAATTGCCCAAATAAAGTTTAAAAAAATCGCTAAGATAGGAATTTATTATCCATAAATACCCTACAATAAATCTATTATAAATACTTTATCCTCTCTTCATCTCACCCACTCTCACTCTCTTCCTTTCACCGCTTATTCAGCTGTCCTTTAAAATTGTCATCTTCACTTATTCTACAAATGCTTTTGTCCTTTAAAATTGTTTTTCTTACAAAAGTTTAAATCTTTTTTAATTAGTTATGTAGTTTATATGTATTGGAATCCTTGATAAGTGTAGATCTCTCGGATATAAGGTTACGAAGTTTCTCAGATATAAAAGGGAATGTGAAACATCTAGTGAACCTCAATACTAGGCCTACCACCACGATGTATCTTCCTCCATTATCTTATTGGAACATTGACAGACTCATCAGAGGATTTGTTCTTCTAAATTATGGAGGTTATTTTAATAGTTGTCTTCAGACTTTGGTGTATATACCTATTGGTGATGTTATTGGGATTATAAGAGATTAGGATGGGGAAGATGAATGTACTCTTATGGGGGGGTTGAGTTTTGTGTATGGTGACGGTGAAGCTCCTCCACTTCAACTAACTCTTGTACAAACATATTGCGATGAAGATAATGTGTCCACGTGTTTCAAACTTAAGATCCATGCTAGTAATGGGACTCGAACACAAGACCTCTATTTGGCTGATTTCATCAAGGATTTGATTGAAAATTGAGTTAAACGTGAAACAAGGTTTTTTTGAAATTCCACGTCAAGAATTATGCGTCTTCTATCAGCTGGCCGCCACCACGCACCACCACGTTCCGGCAATATGGACAAGTGGAATGAGCCCCAACTCCAAGCCACGTGTCAATACACATGGCATGGAATCCATGTCCACAGTCAAGAATAACATGTATATCATCTCCACTAGCCAATTCAACCAAGCAAATGGCACATTCGTCGGGATCTTCTTGGTAGTATGCCGACACTTCGATAACGCTCCCTTCTAGAGGGGGAGTGTTTGTGGCGCCGCTACCACGTGAGAGGCGGCGAGCAACCACGGTGAGGCCGAGGATGCAAACAATTGAAGCGGAGAGTGATGACAGGATGACGATTACGGAATAATAGAAGTGAACATGGGAGTGACGACATACTACCAAGACGATCCGGAGTGTGTCATTTGCTTGGTGGACTTAATTCGTTAGTGGAGATGACATATGTGTGCTTGATTGTGGACATGGCTTTCATGCCACGTGTTTTGGATGCTCTTATGCTTCTATCACCTGGCCACCACCACCCAGCAGATCACGGCAATATAGACGCATGAAATGAGCCCAAGTCATGGGTCAATACAACAAGTATTTATATAAATATAATCTTGGTAGTGAATACAATAATTTTTTTTTGTAAATTAGCGATGAGGTGAATATCGAACTCAGAATCTTTTGGTCATTGACAAGAGCTTTTTTCACTAGACTATTCGATTAACTCTGAATACAATAATATTAAAACTATAAATATATAGTTCATCAGAAATGCTCATTGATTTTAGCGAGCTTCGATCCCTTTACTGCTCGACATTCCACTTTTTAGCTAGGGGCAAATCTAACTACTTTGGCGTGTTGATTCAAAATACAGATTAAAAATATCTATTCATTTTTTGTACTCTACTAACAAAATATTTATTTTCTATTACATGCAGGACTTGTTCGGAAAATATTAAGTATTTATTGAATTTTAGCCCTAAAATACTAAGTAGATTATTAATTCCATCATAATGAACTATAAAAAATATACATAAAATGTCTAAAGTTTATTTTTATAACTAATGAATGGTTAAAATAGACTTCATAGGTTCTATAAGCTAATACTCTCTCCGTCCCTAAAAGGTTGATACATTTTAATTTTTGGTGGTCAAACTTTAAAAAATTTGATCAAGAATTCTCATTAAACAATAAGGAAAAATATAGTCATGTGGGATCTTGTTAAATTCGTCTCAATATATACTTTTGAAATATCAATTTTTTATAATTTTTTCGAATGTAGAATAAGAGATATTTATGTTTTAAATTGTGTTTTGTTGACTACCAAAGTCAAAATGTACCAATCTTTTAGGAACGAGGGTAGTATAAAAAAGATTTTTACTCACGAAGAGTTGAACACATGACCTCATAGACACATGTATACATGCTTACCAACTAAGCTAGACATATTTTTTATGATACATTTAAATGAACCATCATAAACAATATCAAATCCGCCATATTTACAGCCTATCCAAGAGTTAATGTAACAAATTAAGATAGTATAGTATTAACGGAGTCAACAGAGTAAATAACAAATGTTTAAATTACTTGAATTAAAATTCTCGCAACACTAGTTATCGAAACATGAAATCTCTCGGGTGTCACATAACAAATACCATATTATCATGTTTCTGAATTCTAACAATTGAACTACTATAGTTATAGATGTCAATCAATTATTGTGTATGTGTACCTTCATCAAACATCGCTAGAGATATTTAGTTGATTCGATAAAAGATAAAATATGAGCAGGTCCCGAATTTAGCAGAATGGACTAAAAGGATTGGATGCTAAATTTTCATAATTAGAAATGATTACTCTAAACATAAAACCAGTTGCGAGCTAAACATCACAAGTTGAGGTATAATTACACTACTATATATAAGAATAATGATGGAAAGTGTAACAATATAAATTAGTGAATTCAGAAATTGTAAACGAAATAAATCTAGAATAAACTTATCGATTTAAGTTGCGCCGTGGTATGGAAGCCACTGACTTGAAAGCTTTATCGACACGACCTTGGTGGTAATCGTAAATGTTGGAAGCTCCCCAAGGTTAACACAGCAGCTGCGAGACACGTCCACTCATGACTCACAACTTTCGAACTTGCAATAATTCGTTACCCAGGAATAGAAGAAGAGGGTTTGATGGTTTCTAGTTTTTCTGGTTTTTAAAATGTGAGGTCATGCCTTTCTATTTATAGCTGAACACAATAACTAATATATCTATTGTAGCTAGATAAAGCAGACGGGCATTTAATGGAGCAATAAACCAAAAGTTATGGCTACAATTGACTAAGTCAAAGTAACCGTTATATGTTGAATAACAAAATTAAGAGGAGGAAGGTTACTAAAGGTTAGGAGAATAAATTGGTTTAAATGGGTTTGAGTAACCTCATTTGATTTGATCAAAAAACCGTTAGTCTGGGTTAATAACAAACTATTGGCTTTATCAGCCTTTATTCCAACACTATAAACACGGGGCACTCAATTCTACAATAACAATAGTCAATATTGTTGGTGTAACTGCTAGATTAAAATGATGCAGATGAGGAAGACGAGTCACGTTACACGACAATTCAATTTCGTCTCCATAAGATTGTGAATTCAATAATATTTGAATTCAATTCCTTATCCTTTATTCTTCACCTACGGTTACATAATCTAGAAATTAAATATATACAATATTAACTAAATAAATGCTGAATTGACTAAATTTAAAAAAATAAAAGTTTAGATGTCATTTTTTTTTATTCTGAATATCTATTTGAAAAAAAAAATTCACCAGATATCGGTTTGAGGTTTTTTTAAGTTCAAATGCCTATATAAAAAAAAGTCTTATAGTGTTGACTATTAAAACTTGAATGTCTTTTGATGTGGAATATAAATGAGGCCATAAAATCTAGTCAATTAGATTGAATAACCATAAATGGGTCATCATTATATTGTCAATTAAATTTAAAAAAATCTTTACTATTTCACATTAAAACATTGGTTACTAGACAAAACAATTAATTCTCCTCATTAAGGTCTCCTTTGAATCACAACTTTATTACTATATTGGCCTGGTTTACATTCTCATTTAATTGTTTTCTTCTTCTGTAAAATAGTAATGAATTATGAATACAATTATATAATAAACGAATACAGAAATTTCTAATTAATAGAGTTAGAGTATAACATGTGACGAATTTGTCTCCAACAAGATTCGAACCCAAGACCTTTTGCATGAAAGGTTGGGTCGGATGCCACTAAGCTATAGAGCCATCGGCAATTTTTATGTAAATTAACGATAAATTATGAATAAAATGGTATTGCAAACGAATACAGAAATTTCTAACTTACATTCCCATTTAATTAGAGTTTTGTATTGAATGTGGAAGTTGTTAGAAGTTTTGTTACTATATATATATAATTATTTGCTCAACAAAATTGCAAAACGCTATGAACAAAATATCTTAGCTCAAGATAAATATATGTCAGTACATATATCTCTATAGTAATTGAAATATGTGTTCAAATTGTTTTTCGCAAGTGACAATCCTATCTCTAGAAATCAATCACTCATAAAATAATTTGACTATTGGTCAGTTAATGAAAAGTAATGGTAATTAAATCAAACAATTAGAATCATAAATTATGCGATAAACAAATCTCACAGAAAATAAATAATGTAAATCCAACTACATCCTAACCTGACTAACAATAAGAAAACATCATAAAAGTAATGGAATGCTAAAAATCTTATGTCTGCCGTTTGCTCTGTGCAGAAGCTCTCATTTTTTTGTATGGATGAGACACGTGTTAAACGAGCCGGACGGCCCGGGACCGTTAAGGATGGACCCGGCCCGGCCCGGCACAAAGCCCGAAAAGGCCCGTCCATCCCTACTAATAGTAACAATGGTGGGTATACAAAAGTATAATAAACAACCATAACCATATAAATTACAACCCCAAAAAATGTAAAATGAAATAAACCAACTTGATAAATAAAACACTAAAACTTATTAAAAAAATCATGTATAAAAAAATTAAAATATTGTAATTTTCCAGATCTTGAACTCTGGATCAACCTTGCACTTTGCTTTTGTTGTTGTAGCTAATCCTGGGATTTTCCCCTTTGGTAGTTGTCCATGGATACCTTCACATGTGACAACAATGTCGAATTTTTTAACCTTAATGTTGTCCATTTTCACCTTAACCTTTTGTTGAATTTATCACCTTTAAATTGCTCTCAATTGATCGTCCAATTAAGCCAATTAAAGCCTGAAATTCTAAACCCCAAATTGAAGAACTCTAACCGTAATTATTAATTGAAATAACAAAGATCAAACGCAATAGATTTCGGTTGTGGCTGAGGATTCACCTCCACCACCAAGAATAACTTTATTAATATGAATTGAAGATTACAATCAAACAACTTCAACAACTAAAGCTAACTCTTGAATGCTAATCTATTGAACTAACGACCATACTCTAATCGAATAAGATAGTGCCCTATTTATAATGCTTACATCGATCCTAATTGTATTAGGAGACTAATACAAACAAGTAATCCTATGCAAACTATAATATGCACAATCCGACTCCTATTAGAACTCGACTTCTTCAATAGATGATCTTGGCTTGAGTGCTTCCATACAGTTACGTGAATGATCACAAATGACCAACTCCTTCTCCTGCGAGGAAAACACCAACAAATCTCCCCCTTCCGAGCCACCAGATGAAGGAGTTTCAACACTCAACTAGTGCTGAAGTAAGTTGTCAAGGCCTGACCTTGCACAACAATTCTCATGCTTAGCTTTAGGTAGAATCTTTGTCATCATATCAGCTGCATTATCATCCGTATGTACTTTGATGATAAACAACAACTTCTTCTCTAATACATCCCTGATCCAATGATATCGAACATCAATATGCTTTGACCTGGAATGAAATGTTAGATTCTTACTTAAATGGATAGCACTTTGAGAATCGCATTGGACTACAAACTTCCCATGCTTTATACTCAGCTCTCTGAATATTCTTTTCAGCCATAACACTTCTTTACAACATTCTGTAATAGCTATGTATTCAGCCTCGGTGGTTGAAAGAGCTACACACTTTTGAAGTTTTGACTGCCAGGATATTGCTCCCCCTGCATAAGTAATTAAATAGCCAGAAGTAGATCTCTTTGAATCAATATCCCCAGCCATGTCTGCATCTGTATAAGCATTCAGTATAGCATCTCCCTTATAACAAATGCACTTATCTGCAGTACCACTAAGATATCTAAGTATCCATTTGACACCCTCCCAGTGTCCTCTTCCAGGATTAGCTAAATATCTGCTAACAACTCCTAATGCAAAGCCTATGTCTGCCCTTGTGCAGATCATAGCATACATGAGGCTACCAACAGCAGATGAATATGGCACTTTCTTCATATATTCAATGTCAATTCTGGTCTTAGGACAGTTCATGGAGCTTAATTTTGACTGAGCATTGAGAGGACAAGTTACTGGTTTAGCATTTTCCATATTAAACCTCTTGAGAATCTTCTGAATGTATTTCTCTTGAGATAGCCATAAGCATCTATTGCTTCTATCTCTTTTAATTTCCATACCTAGTATGTGCTTTGCTCCTCCCAAATCCTTCATATCAAACACCTTATTTAGGTCTTTCTTTAAACCATTAATTCCATCAATATCTGCTCCAACTATGAGCATATCATCTACATAGAGGAGTAGAATAATGAAGCTTCCATTCCTAAATTGTCTAATGTATACACAGTGATCAACTTGTGTCTTCTTGTATCCATGACTAATCATAAAGGAGTGAAACTTCTTATACCATTGTCTTGGAGCCTGTTTTAGGCCATAAAGACTTTTCCATAATCTGCACACCATAGCTTCTTTGCCTTTAACTAAGAACCCTTCTGGCTGTTCCATGTGAATGATTTCATCAAGATCACCATGGAGGAAGGCAGTCTTTACATCTAATTGCTCCAATTCTAAATTCAAACTGGCTGCAAGTGCAAGTACCAATCTGATTGATGTCATTTTCACTACTGGTGAAAATATTTCATCATAATCCACGCCAAACTTCTGTTCAAAGCCTTTAACTACAAGTCTTGCTTTGTACCTTGGTTGTGTCTTACCTTCTTCAAATTTTAGTTTATATACCCACTTGTTTTTAAGCACCTTCTTTCCTGGAATTCTTTTAACAAGTGTAAATGTATTGTTCTTATGTAGTGAGCTCATTTCATCCTGCATTGCTTCCAGCCACTTGTCTTTCTTATCACTTTCCATAGCTTCTTGGTAGAACAAAGGTTCTCCCCCATCAGAAAGCAGTATATATTCATTTGGGGAGTACCTTGTGGATGGAATTCTATTTCTTGAAGAACATCTGACTGGCTGCACAGTTCTGACTGACTGTACAGGTAATTGGCTAGTGATTGAATCTTGCTGATTTGATTCTCCAGTGTCAGAGTCTTGATCCATGATCTGTTGACTTTCCATGACAGGTTCATTAATGTTGTTGTCTTGATTCTGATCAGGTACAACAGGTTCTATCAGCTCATCATCAGATTCCCAATCTACTAGCTTGTCATCAAAGGTTTCAGTTTTATTTTTAGCAGTAATGTCATTGATATTTTGATCTTCAATGAACTTAACATCTCTACTTCTGATAACCTTCTTTGCTATGGGATCATACAGTTTGTAACCAAACTTTTCCTCCCCATAGTTTAAGTAAATACATTCCTTAGATTTACTATCCAGCTTGGATCTTTCATCTTGTGGAATGTGTACAAAAGCTTTGCAACCAAAGACTTTTAAGTGATCATAGGATTTATCTTTACCTGTCCAGATCTTCTCTGGTACATCACCTTCCAATGTATGTGTAGGAGATAGGTTTATCACTTGAACAGCTGCAATCATAGCCTCTCCCCAGAAGCTACTAGGTAAATTAGCATGAGACAGCATACATCTCACTTTTTCAATTATAGTTCTATTCATTCTTTCAGCAACTCCATTATGTTGTGGAGTTTTAGGTACACTTTGTTCATGTCTAATACCCTTATCCTTGCAGTATCTATCAAATTCTCCAATATACTCTCCTCCATTATCTGTTCTTATGCATCTTAATTTCATATCTGTTTGTCTTTCAACTAGCATATGAAATTTCTTAAAACAGTCTGCTACTTGATCTTTTGATTTAATTGCATAAGTCCATACCTTCCTTGAGTGGTCATCTATAAATGTTACAAAGTATGCACAGCCTCCAGGAGTCCTTACTTTCATAGGACCACATACATCAGAGTAGACAAGGTCTAGATTTCTTGTCTTCCTTTTGCTGGTCTTATTGAAGCTCCCCCTGTGTTGTTTTCCCATCATACAGTGTGTACAGTTATCCAAGCTTTCCTTGTTTGTTGCTGCAATTGAGCCCCTCTTCTTTAATATATTCAGACCTTTTTCACTCATGTGAGCAAGTCTGTTATGCCACAGTTTTAAGGTAGGTTGAATAGAGTATATTTCTCCTTTGTATATGCTGAATGAAGCTCTGTATAGTGTTCCAGTTTTCTTCCCTTCAGCTACAATTTCATTGTCTTTACTTAGCTGCCATTTTCCATTGCCAAAGGTGTTGATGTGTCCTTCATCATCAAGCTTTCCAGAGGAGATCAAACTAAGTCTAAAATCAGGAATATGTCTTACATTCTTTAAGACTATAATTTTTCCTAGCTTTGATCTCAGGTGTACTTCACCTACTGCTATGATGTTTGATACACCATTATTCCCCATTCTAGCCTCTCCAAAATTCCCAGTTTCATAGGTGTGGAAGAACTCTCTATGGGGTGTTACATGGAAGGATGCCCCTGTGTCAATTATCCAATCCTCAGAACTAGTAGTGTAGCATATATCAGATCCAACTACAATTAGATCACTGTTTTGATCAACTATTGCTACATTATTGTCATTCTTTTTGTTTTTAACTGTTCCATTGGCAAGATCCTTTTTGAAAGTGAAACAATCGGACTTCCAATGACCAGTCTTATTACAGTAATGGCACAGATCATCTTTCTTGTCTACCTTTGGTTTGAATTGGCTTTGTTTTGTTTTCTTTTTATATGTTTTCTTCTTACCATAGACCAGTGCATCACCTCCTAAGGACACATTCTTGTGCTCCTCATTACCGCATCTTCTTTTTTCTTCATTAAGAATTGCGTTTGTGACCACTTCCTTGGTTAGATTACCTTCTATAGCAGATGTACTTAGGGACACGGATAGTGTTTCCCAAGAGTCTGGCAGTGAACCTAATGTCCATAGTGCTTGTGCTTCATCACTAAAATCAAATCCCATTGCATTGAGTTGGTTAAATATGTGCTCAAGCTTATTTAGATGTTCAGTTAAGGATGTCCCATCCTCATATCTTAATTTTCCCAACTGCCTTATTAATGAGACTTTGAGTGTTGAGTTTTTCCTCTCATACAGTCCTTGAAGCTTCTTCCAACAACCGTATGCCGTGGTAACATTCTCTACGTGATGAATCACGCCAGAGTCAATGTAGTCCCTCATGAAACCAAGGCACCTACGGTCCAATTCACTCCACTCTTCTATATCTGCACCTGCTGGCCGTATCCCTTCTTGTGCGATTGGCTTAGCTAGATTTTTCACATATAAACGATCTAACATCTTCGTTTTCCATATGTGAAAATTTGACGAGGTTAAGAGTACCATCTTGGGTTTATCATCGCCACCCATTGTGCAACCTAGCTCTTGATACCAATTGTTGAATTTATCACCTTTAAATTGCTCTCAATTGATCGTCCAATTAAGCCAATTAAAGCCTGAAATTCTAAACCCCAAATTGAAGAACTCTAACCGTAATTATTAATTGAAATAACAAAGATCAAACGCAATAGATTTCGGTTGTGGCTGAGGATTCACCTCCACCACCAAGAATAACTTTATTAATATGAATTGAAGATTACAATCAAACAACTTCAACAACTAAAGCTAACTCTTGAATGCTAATCTATTGAACTAACGACCATACTCTAATCGAATAAGATAGTGCCCTATTTATAATGCTTACATCGATCCTAATTGTATTAGGAGACTAATACAAACAAGTAATCCTATGCAAACTATAATATGCACAATCCGACTCCTATTAGAACTCGACTTCTTCAATAGATGATCTTGGCTTGAGTGCTTCCATACAGTTACGTGAATGATCACAAATGACCAACTCCTTCTCCTGCGAGGAAAACACCAACACCTTTGTCTCAGCAACAATTTTGATGGGCACCCCTGTTTTCTTCTTCAGATCTGATCTTAATGCTGTAACAGAGTCAGCATCCAACACTTGATTATTTGATGATAATGTTGTATGAATTATTGTCACATTGTTTTCTTGGCTCGTGAAGCTTGGAAACGAGCCATTTGCGAGGAGGACTTGGTTGTTGATTGAGTATAGGTTGATTGTTATCGGGTCGTAGAAAAAGATGAGTTTTTTATTTGGGTTCTTGCAAGAAAGTGTTAGGTTGAGGTTAGTTGTGAGTCTTGTGGATTCGTCTGATGGGGTTGTTGTTAAGTTGAAGTGTGAGATTTTGAGTGATGAGATTGAGAAAGATGGTTTTTTTGGGTTGTAGAGGAAGTAGACGATTGTGGCGGCGATGCAGGAGAGGAGGATGATGAAGATGAGGAGGAGTATTGTCCAGCAGCAGCAGAGGAAGCAGCAACGCCGCCCGCTGCACCTGCTGCGGTGGTTGTGGTGGTTGAGGTAGGTTGGAGTGGGACGGTAGGGGTGGGGTGAGGGGTGGTAGAGGGGGGCTTTTGAGGGGGGTGGGTTGAGGTGTGGGGTGGTGGTGGTGGTGGTGGTGCCATTGGGTTTGGGCGGTGGTTGGACTTTGTCTGTCATTTTCTTAGAATATGGTGGAAAGTTGTAGATTTGGACCTAAATACAATGTATTGAGTATTATTTTTAGTAAATATTGGGGGGTGGGGGTGGGGGTGGGGTGGGGTGAGGGGGTGTATGAAAAAGGAAAAAGGTGATGAAAAATTGAGTAAAGAGGATAGAGATGGAGTAGTGAAGGCAAAGCAAAGAGATTATGTGTACAACTCACTACATATATATATTTTCTATTTGGTATTTTTGGAAAATAGAAAAGATTGGGGATTTTCGTGCAAAGAATTATGTTCATAACTCACAAAATATATTTTCTTATTTTGCAATGTGAACTATGGTACTCTATTACTTTTAGATGTAGTCCTTCATATTATATTAAAATTCGTAGAAAATATCTCTCCAAGATAGCAAGAATCGAGAAAAATAGTCCATTCATTTTCCAATACACAACTTTTTTCACTTTTTTGCATTTAATTTTGATTAAGTATAAATAATTAATTCTGATATAAAGTTACAAAAACTTAATTTTCTGAAAATTCTTTTAAAAATAAATTTTATATTTTTTGAACAAAAAAAATAATTAATAATTGATGATCAAAATTGGGCACACAAAAATAAGAATGTACATAAAAAAGAATGGAAGAAGTAATTTTTAGATCATTTTATAGAGAGGGAAAAGGTTTTAGATTTTTGAATTTAACTAATAAGATATAAATTAAATGAATTTTTTATATATGATAATATTTTAGGACTGTTTTTTATTTGATACTTTTTGGAAAATAACTTGTTTGGAAGTGTAATAGTACATTTGATTGAGTAATAATGTGGAGATTTGGATGATAGTTTGAGTGTGAAAATATAGAAGATGATGATGAGGTGGAATGGAATCTAGATATGGAGCTCACACGTGGGATCGCAGTGTAAGTAAAGGACAAAGTGGGTCCTTCTTTTGACTTGTTTGGCTCACATTGGGGCGGTGCTCATTGAAATCACTCTTCTCACTAAATCAACTTAATGCTTTATTACTTAACCCAAAAGTTAATTATTGGGGGGTTTGGATGATGTGTTAGTCTAATGAAAAATGTTCGGTTAGTGATCAAAAGGTCATGAGTTTGATAGTTATCTCATTGTGGATTTATAACAAAAAGGATTGAGTCGATAATGGCGTTCTTAAAAAGTCAAAACTGACAATTTTAATCGTGCGAATTAGTTTGAGTTGTTTGCCGGTTTAGTTTGGACGATTTCGAATGTCTGCATTATCTAATATACAACATAAAAATATATTAGTAGGTTTATTAATTTGAAAATAACATCACTTCTTTAAAATTTAAGAAAATCACACAGTATTATGTAATTCTTACAATAAATAATCATCAAGAAAAATATGTGAAGATTTTATGGGGTTCCACTCTGGAATCAATTGATAATAGAGAGAGTAACCCATGATCTTATATATTGACCCGGGAGAACATTGACTTCTGATGTGAGATGTGCATCTTAACATTCCCCTCACGTGTAACCCAATCGTCGGCGGAATTTTCCTTGCCGATATTATTTGCCGAAACAATATCGGCGGTGTTACACGTGCCTTATTAAGGCAGAATTGGTTCTAATACCATGTTTACCAACTATTTATTTATTCAAAAAATTATGAAAACAATATAAGTTGTCGTTGATTTACATTAAACCAATAATAAATGCAAAATAAATTTAATTGATATGTTTTCTTAAATTAGAATTAAAAAGTGAGACATAATAATAATTTGAAATTTATTTCTACCAACTAAAATAAGTTAGAATGAAAAATATAATTATTAACTTAAAATAAAATTAAGAAAGGTGTTATATAACATTTTTATGCCTTAATCATTATATATAGTATAAATGAAGAAAATAATAATGATATCCGTTATTAACATTGTATGTTGGTAATGTTGCAATTATCAAACTACTATGACTTTACGAGTAATACTGGGCTAATATTTGTACCGTGTCCAATGGAACATGGGGCTTCAGCTTCGCTGGACTTGGGGCTTCAAGGTTTTT
This sequence comes from Echium plantagineum, assembly GCA_003412495.2. Lineage (NCBI taxonomy): Eukaryota > Viridiplantae > Streptophyta > Magnoliopsida > Boraginales > Boraginaceae > Echium > Echium plantagineum. Next base: position 28,336 of record QFAX02000621.1, read on the forward strand.
GTAAAAAACTTCTAATTAATTCGTTCATGTATTATATATAGGGTAGATATTGTTCACGAGATATAACTCAAAGCGTAAAATAATAAGGGACTTCACTATAAAAATGTGCTTCTCTACAAGTGTGTGGGTTCGATCCACGACAGGTGCATGAGTAACTCTGCATTTGTTCAAGGGATGATCTGCTTGTGGGTGGTTACCCAACCTCTCTGGATACTCTTGAGGTGAAATACCAAGTTGTTAGAGGTACATTCCGAATTCACCTCCTCTATTGAACGATGAGCTAACCAAGCGGGAACGCTTTAAATGAGCATTTATATAAGGGTAGATATTACAAAAACCATAATAAGCATAGAATATTTCTGCTGTTTTATTAACTTGTCGAAAACAATTTGATAGACGCGAACTTCATTTTGGTAATAATTAACTACTAACCCATTTTTAGAACATCAGTGACTTGAGTTGACTCCACGTCGGTAAGTGGTTGAAATGACCCTATGTCGGTAATGAAAAAATAATTCAAACCTTATAATTATCGCACTATACGTATTAGTGAACAATGAGTATATGTTCACTTACTTTATTGGTTTTTTAATATGTAATTTTAAAACATATGTATGTTATTGATAATTAAAAATATTTAATAAAATATCTAAACTTTGGATTGCGAACATTTGTTAAATATAAATTTTTCTTTTATCTTTCTAGGTGTTATAATTTATTTTCAAAAACTTACTTCTTAATGTTATAAAACCAAATTTTGTTAATAATGGAGAATTCATCCAAACCACCATAAAATATTACACCTTTTCACTTTGAGATCATATTTAACATTCAACAATTTTTAAAAGTTATTAAATGATCATAATCATGACTTGATATATTATATATCAAATGCCCAATAACATAGACATATATAGGGCATACCATCCTTATTGATTCAACATCAATTATATATGAAATATTTTTTTTGACGAAATGATTTAAACGAGTAATTAATTAGGCATATAGTCTATGTGTTACAATTTGCACTAAAACAATAATGGAGTATTATTTAGTTCAATGCTTCAATCCCAATTTGGAGATCTGTCCTCTTATTTAACTAAAATCTACTACCTCCAAATATGTATTTTTATTTCAAAATTTAAAGTTATAATTAAGTTGCAATTAAATCAAGTGTGGAACTTTAGCACTAACAAGTGACACTAATGAAAGTGAAATTGCTCGAAATGAAAAACAACCAGATAAAACAATCCAACCATATAAATAATGCCAATAATTAACATTAAACCCTTAAGATTAATTAAAATGATAGTCAAATTAAGTGATGGATCGAGTCCTAATCTAGTTGTGAATGAATCTTGTCCTAAGCTCCATGCCTCCATATATCTTCAACAATATTCCTCAACCATGTGATCTTCCTTCCATGTGCATCATAATAAATTTCAGGTGGTTTGTTTCCTAAAAGTTCAATCATCATAAATACCCACTCTAATAAAACAACAATCAATTACACCATTAATTTATTAATTAATTACCAACTCCTATCATAACCAACCATTATTTCACTTCAAATTATTTCACCAATTGATTTCAAATAGTAAAACAAAATTGTATTTTAATTTCAAATAAATATATATTGTTGTATATTAATTATCGAGGGTGACACAATCGTTACGATATAGTCTTTAAAAAGAACAGAGACAAATATGCAATATTTGTTACTTTTAAAAAATATATTACAACACTTATAATAATTTCAAATACTAATTTATATATATAATATATATATATATCTGAAACTAAAATATAACTTCATCATATAATTGTGGGAACAAAACAACAATTATTTTATTGGACTTATATTACCCCCAAAAGTAAATTCCAAAGAGTGATAAATAATAATGCAAGTTAAATTTCCCTTCCAAAGTTTCTAAAATTATGTTACATCCCCAATAACTTGTCAAAATTATGAATCTCTACCTTTTACTTTTCACTTCCTCTAGTAATCATCTCCTTGTATCTGATAATGGAATCCATTCTCTGCAACTTAAGTTGATTCCTGAACATGTTAATGAAATCATCAGCTTTTTCATCAACTCCATTTTCCATCTCCCTCATCGTCTCTGGACGCCGAATTTCCTCAACAATATCCTCTGCTTCAAAGTGCATAAATGGTGATTGCATACTTGCAGATTTCCTCATCTTTCTTGCTAGCTTTGGTAATGTCCCACCTGAAGATGGCTCTGCATCTGACTTAGTCCTCATGATGTTTATGCCTGCTGCTATGTTAGTATGTAATTCATCCAAGCTTTGTAGCTCATCATCATCTTGCTCTTCTTCTTCTTCTTCTTCTTCAAGATGTTCTGCATTTTCATGGTTCAGTTCAAATTCATCGGTTTTAGGTGAAAAAGCATCGATCTTTTGAGTTTTCTTCTCTTGGGTATGCTCAAAATTGCTTTGAACATGAAGTTGTGGTTCTGTGGTAGTTTCTTGATGATTTTGGTGGGAGTTATTGGAAGGAGTATTTGAAGAAACATGTTCATTTTCTTGATGGGGTTGTTCAAATATGTATTGTGATGAATTTTCATGTTCTTGGGTATGCTCAAGATTAAAATTTGTAGCAGAATTTTGTTCTTGGGACCTATAGCTAGAGAAGTTGATGGATCTTACACGTTCAAGTATTATAGAAGGTGATCTAGCAAGCCAATTTTGTTTGTTTTGCTGAAAATGTTGTTGTTGTTGTTGTTGTTGTTGAAAGTAAACGAGGTTGAAATTGAAGGTATAAAGGTAAACATATAATGTATGTATTTTAGCTATAGAGTAGTTTGGAAAATCAATATCCAAATCCTCCTGTTTTCAGACAATAATATTTTATTGAGTTGAATAATTATTCGAATATATCGAGCATTAGACAATACTTTTCTTCGGACATTAATTCAATTACCAGTTGAACAGATAACATACATATATCTTTTATTTTTCGAATCAGATATTGTAGAAGATATGCTCCCACACATCATAATTTCTTAAAGGGTCTCAGTCACACTACTAAACCATTGCATGTGTCCTAACCTTCATCCCTCAACTGTCCAGAAAACAAAACAAAAAAGGAAGAATTAGTCTCTTTGGTTTGCCCAAATCCAAAAGGCCAAATTTCATGTCTCATTGAAACTCAATCAAATGAAACATCGAACTTTTGTGTAGGTGAGCCAGGTTTTTCAACAATCTTCCAAGTGAGATTTTATTGAGATTGCTATTAATAAATTCAAAATTATACAGTTATAAAGAGAGAATTTACAATTGAATCCAATTGCTTTGAGTTGTGTCTATTAGATTATAAAGTATGTCATCTCTCGTCTAATGGATGTAGCCCATATTCGTTTAATAAAATATTTATAATTTGTCCCGAACAATCTTAACAAGGGTAAAATAGGTTTTTCTCAAAAATTGAATCTTGGAGCTTAATATTAAATATATAAAGAGTCTAGACTTTCTTAATAATATTTTACTAAACCACTAAAATTAATACAACATAAAAATAAGTACGAGCTCCCGCTCAATTAAGCCTAGACTTTCTTAATAATATTTTACTAAACCACTAAAATTAATACAACACAAGAATAAGTACCAGCTCCCGCTCAATTAAGCAAGCACAATCACATTAAACTTCAAAAAAAAGATACAAAAAGCCACCCAGAAGATTTGAGAGGCTTTACTTGATCCACCAGTAGAAGCCACTACTACCTTGGTCCTAGTGTTTCGTTAAATGTTTTTATTCTTTTTTAGTTTTCTTTATATATTTTAAATTGAGTCTCAAAGCTTCAATTTTTATAAAAATTTAATTTTAATCTTATTAAAAGTTTATTTAGAAGATAACTTGACCTGAAAGGATTGTTCGAAGAACAAATTAACATAAAATATTATATAAGGAGACTATTTGACAGTTTGACCTACTAAAGAATTTAGCCCTTCACTAGATGAATCGTTCAATAATTATGGATATGTTTGGAGCAAATTGCTAAAATGGTCCCCAATAGTATGACCGAGTTGCACTTTGGTCCCCAATAGTTACACGGTTGCACGTTAGTCCCCGAAAGTGGTAAAAAAGTTGCACTTTAGTCCCTACGTCAAGTTTTTCGCTAACATTTCAGGTTTAGGCGTTAAAACTGGTATAAAAATATAATTTTTAAGACGTAAAGTTGATTTTTTGCCCCAATTGGTGCTAAAATGAAACTCCACAACCCTAATTGGGGTGAAGAGAAAAGGGAATTTTGGCGGGAGGGGGGTTGTGGGAGTTTCATTTTTGGCACCAATTGGGCAAAAAAAATCAACTTTAAATCTTTAAAATTATATTTTTACCCCAATTTTAACTCCTAAACCTGAAATGTTAACGTAAAACTTGACGTGGGGACTAAAGTGCAACTTTTTGGTCACTTTCGGGGACTAACGTGCAACCGTGTAACTATTGGGGACCAAACTGCAACTCGATCATACTATCGGGGACCATCTCAACAATTTGCTCATATGTTTGAAATATAATTAGAATTAGTAAATAAAAATCCAAGACAACCCAGTCAAATGGCCCAATTATATCAATTTCCATTTCATATATCTTTAAATAATTTATTGACCCACTTATTCTTAAACCCCAAGAAAGTGTACAGTAGCATCAAAGTGAGTCTTCAAGTTGTCTCATTTTCCTCATTTCTTTATTTCGACAACGTACGGAAACACAAACCTCATACACGCACACCGCACATACATACTTTAATCGGATTACTATTTTAATCACATTTCTAGATAATAGATCATAACTTTATAAAAAAGAAATCAAAATTACAATATTAATTGATAGTTATTATTTATATTGATGAGTTAAAATATTTTCCGGAATTTAAAAAAAAAAGTAGAACAATATTTGTATATCTCAATTTTTGAGACAAGCATATAAACGAATATGAAATAAATAAAAAATAAATAAATATAAATTTTGCATAAGTAAATTAAAATATACTGTAAATGTTAAAGATCCAAATTTTAGAAAGTAGAAATCCAATTAAGACAATGGAAATGATTAATGCATTTCAGACATCATAAATTTGTTGAAACAATATACAGTGAGAAAAAGTGTAAAAGTATTCTGACAAGAAAAGACAGATTCATCTGAGGAAGCAGCTGCAAGAATCTACCAAAAAACAGAGCTTTAGCTCACAACTCTTCTTAGATTTTGTTGGCTTTTTCCCAAAATAAATAAAATTGATTCTTTAACTTCTATTTTTCCTTAGAGTTTATTAAGTTCTTTAGATTTGAAATAAACATTGAACCTTGAGTTAATCTCTTCTTATATTTTGTTGGTTCTTTCCATAATCAAATAGAAATTGATTCTTGATTACATCTGTACTTAAATATGATTGGGTTTTAGGGAAAATCAAATAAAAATTGATTCTTGGTTTCAATCTATAATTATTTTTGTTGGTTTTTTTTTTTTGTTCTGTAAATCAAATAAATATTGAATCTTTGACTTCCATGATCCTAAACTATGTCGAAAATGAAGCATTTGCTCCGGAAACTCCATATTGGAGTACCCTCAGTTGCCACGTCATCAGCTGATGTTTCATCGGTTGTATCGCCAGCTACTGAGTTGTCTCCTTCTTTGCCGTCGATTGTGCCGCCTGAGTTGGGTGGTGCTGCGGCAGCAGAAGGAGGAAGGGGAGGGGGCCGGGGGAGGGGGTTTAGTTACTTTGAGGAGGAGTTTCAAATGCAGATGGCTCTTGCAATGAGTGCTTCGGATCCTTATTCTGAGGAAGACCCAGAAACGGCACAGATTAAGGCTGCTAAGCAGATTAGTTTGGGTGTTGCTCCTTCTCACTCTCCTGTTGAATATCTATCTCTGCGTTATTGGGTATGATATATGAATAAGGTTAATTTTGTTTAATACTTTAGTTGATGTTAGTAGTTAGCTCAGTAGATGCTTATTGCATTTATACATCAACATTGTAGCCCAGTGCCTTTTCGAAGAGGTTTGTGATCAAGCAGAATAGTGGAGGTCATATAGTCTTTAGCCTTATCCCTGTGATAACAAGGAGTCTGTTTCCTAATTGACCAAAGTGTGGCGTGCAAACACAATCTACTACTCACAACAGATGAGAAGCGTAGTTAGTCTAATGAGCCTTTTAGATTTATTCCATTATAGAATAGAGCCGCAACAACAAAATTGACTGCATAGGACATGGAAACCTCTTACTGCATTTATGAGTAAATTTAATCTTACTTAGGATTATATGATTATTATGCAACTATGAATACCTGCATTTTGGGAATTGTAGGAAAATTAGTGAAATGCAGGTTGTGGAATCAATATGAGTTGAAACTTAAGTGTTTTATATCTTATTTGAATAGACAGATATTAGACTAAGAAGGTGTTTGGTTATAGCAAAAGAGTAATGCAAAAAGGAATTAGATTGGAGAGTAGTTGTAAACAATTTGAGAACACCTAACCCAAGGGGACCTCAAGATCATTTTCATATGGTGCAGAAATTGTTGTATCATGTGGATGGTGAGGATTGAGAAAAGATAAAGGTGTAAAGGATACATATAGTAATGAATCTGTAGTACATGCATTTAGATTTCATGGAGCCAATTATCGACAAGAGAGTTCATCGAGAAGATTGTGTTTTGCAACTTGATAAGGTGTAAAGGATACATTTAGTAATGAATCTGTAGTACATGCATTTAGATTTCATGGAGCCAATTATCGACAAGAGAGTTCATCGAGAAGATTGTGTTTTGCAACTTGATAAGACTGAAATTTATGTTATTGAGAGATGATGACTTGATGTTAACCTTATTCTCTTGTCCTGTTGTACTTCTCTGAATGTCATTTTAGTTTTCACATTCTTTGTGCTAAGTAAAGAAAGTGCCCGTCTTTGTTGTTCTTTTCACTTCTCGTAAATGAATTATTTGCTAGTGAGAGTCTACTTCTCTGTAGCATCTCTAATGAACTAGGTGGGGATTCTTTCTTACTGCAGACATACAACGTTATAAATTATGATGAAAAGATTATGGATGGATTCTATGATGTTAATGGAATTACTTCAAATCCAACTATGCAAGGGAGAATACCATTGCTGGTAGACCTTGCAGCAGTTCCCATTTTGGATAATCACAGTCATGAAGTTATTTTAGTGAACCGTGAGGATGACGTGGGTTTGAGGGATGTTGAACAGAGAGCTATGTTAATTTATCGTGAATGCCTGTCTTTGAGGAAGGATTTGGGAAGAAATCTTCTTGTACAAAAACTCGCAGACCTTGTTGCTAACAGAATGGGCGGCCCTGTTACTGATGCAGAGGAAATATCGAAAAGGTGGACTGCTCGGAGTTACAACTTGAAGGTTTCTCTAGAGACTATAGTCTTTCCGCTTGGTTGTCTTGACATTGGGCATTCCCGTCACAGGGCCTTGCTCTTCAAGGTTGTGAGATATTTCATCTTTATACATTGTGTAATCTAAGTTTTAATCCTGTTTATAACCGAGTAAGTTAAAATGGTCATGCCGGATAGTGATAAGTTGTTTACCGAGTATCAAAGCATTTGGAAAATTTAAGACTGACTGAACTGCCGAAGCTGAAGTGGTTCACCATTCACTAATCGAACCATTTTGGAGGAAGCCATATCATTACTTTCAGCTTTGACACATTATCTATTCTTATTTATGCGTAATAGTTTAAATCAAGGACAGATAAGAATGGTTTCGTCATATATGTATTAGGTAACGGATTTTGAATGAACGGCTAATCATATGCTAGGTACTTGCTGATAAGATCAACCTACCTTGTATGCTAGTAAAAGGCAGTTACTATACTGGAACTGATGAAGGAGCTGTGAATATGATCAAATTTGATAATGGAAGGTAATAGTTTCTCCACTAATCTATGTCAAATTCTATTAGCTTTCTCAATATCATCCAATCGTTTCTCTATAAAATACATGCATATGTGACTCATTGAGATTCAGTTCCTGTTCCGAGTTCCTTCCTTGTAGATTCTGGGAACACTTGAACACTCACAATTTCGTAAAAAGTACACCTCGTTAATTATTCAGTTGAACATTCTAAAGACGAAGTAGTAAAATCAAAAGAGAAATGAAATTAGAACCAATCTAAAGTTCAGGATGATTAGAGAAAGTTATAGTAGTATCACGTGTTAAATAATTTGCGATAATTGCTTAGATTCTAGATAAGCATACACATGTTGACTTTACACCAGTGAAGATTCTGAAATCATTAACGCGTAAATTCTAGCCTAGACCACAAATACATTTGGTTTGGCTGAGGATACATAATCTCAATGGAAATGAATAAGTCAACAAGAATAAAGTAAGACATTAAGAAGAACGGTACAAATGCTTCACATTTCTTGTCTAGTGTTTGGAATAGTTCTTAGGCTAATTAAGCATGCATGTGTAATCTATATGCTCTTCTTAGTTTAATTTGTTTGTTGTAACTTTACCGTTTGTACTTTGTAACTGAAAAATATGGTCTGCTGTCATTGTTACCATCAGTATATCTGGATCTTTGTTATGATCCTTGGCTGCTTTCGTTGGCGTGCAGTGAGTATATAATTGATCTAATGGGTGCACCAGGCACGCTGATTCCTGTTGAAGTATCAAGCAGTCAGCTTCCAACTTGTATTATGAGGGATGTTTCCATTGCTACTGACAACCCCAGTAGCTCACAGACATCAGCATCTGGAACTCTATCTATGTCACATGACACCAGGGATCCAGAAATTAGCCAGTCAATAGGAGATATGGTTTTCCACAGCATTGAGCCAAAAAGAGGCTCCGGTAGTGTACTAGGGAATTCTGACATTCAGAAGCTGTGGCATGAGGATGGGAATGCAAGTTCACTCTCAATGCAACCATCTGTGTTGGGAACAAAAGTTTCACAGCCGAGAGAAAGCAAGTTAATGATGTCTCTGAATATGTTATTAGTGCTTCCAAAGATCCAGAATTTGCTCAAAACACTCCGAGATGTTTTGTTAGAAAGTGGTGCAGCACCACCACGTGATCTCTTTTCGAGTATAAGTTCTGATCAATATGGAGAACAGAATCTGCTCAGAGATGATTGTAGTAAATCCTGTTCTGAGATGTCCAATAACGAGTGGACTGTATATCTCTTCCTAGAGAACATTCACTTCAGAGCCCTTCTGATAAGAACGGAAAAGAGCTGCGCCAAAATGTATTGGCCAACCAACAGCCGCACTCGGGGGAGGAAACAAATTTAGCTGCTTACCAATCTGTGTCCACAGCATCCCCTGTTGATGCAGGTGAGTCATTTGAGCTCGCCATAGGTAGAAACAGAATATAAGGTTTATGCATGCACAACAATAAGACAATGTTAACACAAAAGGTACTATTGACTTGTAAAAGAGAAAAAATTATTTATCTGTAAAATGTGTTGGTCACTAGTCACTACAATGGCCACCAAGGTCATGTTTTCCATAAAGTTGTGCCTCCATTAGGCAATAAATGGTCCATATATTCAGTTCAAAATAAAAGTAATCAGCGTGAGCATTTGATAACATTTAAGTGGGTTTCTGCATGAATTAGAAATTTGAGATCTCCAATAGTTCATTTAAGGTTTATTTTTCAATATGTTCATGATGAAAGGCAAAATCGTGAAAATCAAGTGCCAAACACCAGCAATGGAGTAGTAAATGAGGATCCACCCACTCTTCGTAGTGACCAGATTGACAAAATTCTGGAAGCTGTTGCTGAATGGGAGATTCAATGGGAGGCTCTACAGATTGCTGAACGAGTTGGAATTGGTGAGTATAACCTCGACAAGCTGATTTTTCTGCTTAGATTCCAATATACTATTCCTTGGCATATGGTTACGTATGAGTATCTCTCTCCAAGGCTCCATTAATCCATTGTGCACAAGTGGTAACTGATGCATAGGACTTATAGACCTTCCTATACTTAAATGCTGGTATTGATGGAAACTGGAAGTAATGACTACGTGCATTTTTATTGTAATAATCTCCTGCATAAAAACAACTGTTGTCCTCCCAACGATGTTTTTCTTCCTCTGGTATGTACTATTGTTTGTGATTCGTTTTCGCGACAAGAAACTTGTTGCAACCCCCACTTTTTTCCCGCTTCTCCTCTCATTACTTGTTCACTATAACCAGTGGTTCCCTTTCAGCAGCCGTTACACATGATATCTGCTATTTCTGCATCTTAGCTACATTTTTCATGGAGATGAGATGTTGGGCTTAATGTGAACATTGTTTTTCATAGCACATACATCATGCAATTACTAATTAATTGTTCGATTGTGCAGGTTCGTATGGAGAGGTTTACCGAGCAGAATGGAATGGCACGGTAGGGAGCATCAGTGCAATAAAATTTCCATAATAGTTTGGTTCATATTGTAGTCATGTTTAAAGGCTTTTGGTTTAAATTTTTTTTCGTAATACTACATATGCTTTCATTGGATATGCCAGTACAATAATGTGATCTTCTAGTATTTTGATAGGAAGTTGCTGTTAAAAGATTTATGAATCAAGATATGTCCAGCAATGCACTCGCTCTCTTCAAATGTGAGGCCAAGTACTAGAACCTTATTCTATGATACATAGGGAGGGAAAAGAATTTAGGAATACAGTAATCTCATACATGACTATACGATTAGAGCTTCAGTTTTGAATTAATTTTGCAGGTCGAAATCATGTCGAGGTTGAGACACCCAAATGTGGTACTCTTTATGGGTGCTGTCACTCGCCCTCCAAATCTATCCATTTTGACAGAGTTTTTCTTCCAAGGTCAATTTCAACTCACATTTATTTATCTTAGCAATGAAGGATTCTTATATAATGCAGATTAAGTGCATTTTACAATGATGCTTCACTGTCAATGTTACTGGGTATAGGGGGAGTCTATATAAGCTACTTCACAAGCCAAATCGTCAGCTTGATGACAAGAGGCGAATGAGAATGGCGATTGATGTGGTAATTCCTTAGAAGAAAACTTTCATTCGCTAAGCCGTTAATATATTGTAATTCGACTTCCAATTTATTGCAGGCCAAGGAATGAATTACTTGCACACGAGCCACCCTATGATTGTGCATCGAGATCTGAAGACTCCCAATCTCCTTGTTGATAAAATTGGGTTGTCAAGGTGCTGTGAAAATTATAATTTGGGAGGTGTGGTTGATTGAAATTGACTAACTTCCTAATACTTCTCCGCTCTGACTGATTTTCAGGTCTGTGATTTTGGCATGTCACGGATTAAGTACCACACATTTCTATCTTCAAAATCACATGCTGGAACGGTAACTATTCATATTGAAAAAGTGGAATACCTTAATTTTTCTATCCAACACCCCCAACCACCACCAAAAGAATAAACACATAATGTATGTATGACCTAGAGAAACCCATCGGCCACCTATCATATCCTAGAAACATGCATGCATGATAAATAAGGTGTACGCATACCTGTAGAATGTAATCAAAGTAACGTAAAGATAGATAGAGTGGATAAATACACTTCAAGAAAGCAAATAAATATACTTCAAGGATTTAATCATTTGCAGGCAGAATGGATGGCACCTGAAATCCTTAGAAATGAACCTTCCAACGAGAAGTAAGTTTATTTCTATGTTTTAGCCCTACTCCTTTGAAGCTACTAAAGATAGATTATCTCAGAATAAGGATTTGTTATTTTCATTCTATAGGTCTGATGTGTACAGTTTTGGTGTGATACTGTGGGAGTTGGCTACTTTGGATGTGCCATGGGCAGGTTATCACTCAATGCAGGTTGTAGGTGCAGTTGCGTTTCAGGGAAGACGGCTCACCATTCCTTCCGAGAGTTGATCTAGAGGTTGCAGAATTAATAAGGGAATGCTGGTTTACGTGAGTTTGTTATCTAGTTTCTCTAATAGTTCGACTCTCATTGTATCAGATGCTGTTGATATTCATAAGAAAAGTTAAGAAAAATAGAAGTTGTGATAGAAATAGTCTTTGCCATTTCGTATTGCTTATAATCTTTCATCTCATTTGATCGTCAAAATGATTATCTGTTGCAGTAACCCGCAGGAACGCCCCTCGTTTAGACAGATCATTACCCGCCTCAAGAATCTCAAGAGTCTGGAGAATCCTAAAGCTGGTGTTTCCTTGAAAGCCTTGAAAGAAATGGCTTCTTCAGATCAGCCCACAAGAATAGAACTACCACCAGTGTTGTCACAATATCTGAAACAATTTGTTTCGGAGCAAGCTCAAAAGCTGAAGTTGTAATTAATTGAGAAAAAACACTTGAAATTTGGAATGTAAGTATGTAACTGACGTTGAAGTGACGATTTGTTCAAAAGGGAACGCGAAGGCATCTCATTCAAAGCAAGATTCTGTTTCTCCCAAGCCAAAGGCGATGAAACGGTGTAAGCGGGAATTCCATTGGTGATAGTTACTATTGTACTCACTCTCAGCTAGGGTAAACGATGTAGTTCAATGTGTAGTCTTTGTCTGAGATTGTGGTTGCCTTTTGGAAATAAATGATGCATTTGAATCCCAATTGTGACATAGAAATGTACAGACTCAACATTTACTTATGATATGGACTTGTTTCATCCATTCACATTATGAATATTTACAATTGATATAATGGCTTAATTTCTCCAGCTATAACTAAATTCATCTTAGTCAATTGATGCCATCTAACTGCCCCTGGATGGCACTTCAACGACACTTTTTCTAAAGTGTCGTCGCAGAGGTTTCTTGTAGAAATGTTCATTTTCACCTAACAGGAAAATCATCTCTAGTACAAAATAATTGATCCCCCAATATTTCATACCATCTCGCATTGTCCCTTCACCATGTCATAAATACATCAACTCATAAAAAATTATTAACATAATGAGGGATCAAATCTTGTCAGCTTCATTCTTTTTACATATTTTAAT